>JAGDYQ010000076.1:3250433-3465433 GCA_021962125.1 Bulinus truncatus
ATACAACACCAGAAATAGGAAAATTAAGCAGCGTTCGTAGTTCTGTGTTACACACTCGCTTAACATTCAGTATTTTAATTAAACTAACTATATTCCTACTAATTTTGCCACATAAACATTTTGGAAGCCATTTTTAGGGGGGGGGGGGTAATCAAATGTTGACGTAATTTTATAGGGGGGGGGGTCTCTGGAAGTTTGACAATTTGTTGACAAGGGGGAAGGGGGAGGGAGGTAAAAATCGCCAAAAATTTGTTGACATAAATAATGGACAGCCCCTAAAAAGAAAATATCGGTATCGGTAAAAATGCTGGGGGAAAATATCGGTATCGGACTATCGGTAAAAAGGCATATCGGTCGCTCCCTAGTAAAGACCCAATTGTAAAAATCGTGAATTCATTTTTAATGCTGCCCCTTAACTTAATAAGTTAAATAATGACTAAATCGAGAATTACGGCGTATTGCCTATACATAGCCATCTTAAGGAACGAGTGCAACAGATTTAATGGCGGTGCAGGGAAATTTTAGGCCAGGGAAATAAGATCGAGAGGAGCTGGGTGGGAAACAATACCACCGACGCTACACCGAAATACAAGACAGCACTGATACAAAAATTGTGGCATGGATTATCGTTGTGCAGTAGTTCTATAGCGCATTGAACTAACCTGGCCTATAGTTCCATTCTATTATCTTCGTTTTTTTTTTTCTTTACACGTAGTTCACAAAAATCTAATACATGCAGTGGCGTAGCTAAGGGGGGGGGGTCGGGCGAGGGGTGGGCGCGGACCGCCCCGGGTGACAGCATATGAAGGGTGACATCATGTCACCTCCAACAAAATTTTTTCAGCCAGGCAAAGTTGCGAAAATAGTCTTAAAATAGAATAGTTATTAAATCCCAACCAACACGTTTGCGTTTTAAAAATGTTTGGATTTGAACTACTTGTTTTGTTGTATTGGATTCGGATTTTGTCCTGGATCATACGGGTAAGCAGTAACGTACCGGTCAGTAAAGTAAAGTAGAGCCTAGAGGTAGAGTATTTATGAAAATTTATCTATACCTAACCATTCAGCATCTGAGCATAGGGTCGTGTGGGGTCACTGGGGTGACATTCGAACGGCCCGCCCCGGGTGACGTTTGCTCTAGCTACGCCACTGAATACATGTACATGCAATGTTAACATCTTTTTATAAAAATGTTAACATTTGAGATGAGTATGTCACGTGAATCACGTCCTAACTAAAACTCATGGATGTCATATGTTTAGTAAGTCAACAGTTAAGTGTCATATGTTTAGTAAGGCAACAGTTAAGTGCCATATGTTTAGTAAGGCAACAGTTTTAATGTCAAATGTTTAGTAAGGCAACAGTTTTAATGTAAAATGTTTAGTAAGGCAACAGGTTTAATGTCATATGTTTAGTAAGGCAACAGGTTTAATGTCAAATGTTTAGTAAGGCAACAGTTTTAATGTAAAATGTTTAGTAAGGCAACAGTTAACACTGAAATACTTCGTTAAAACTGTCGATTAAAACTAAAAAGAATCTACAATAGCTCTACAAGTAGAACAATGCTATTAGTTTTCGAAAGACAACCATTTTCCTTCCTCTTTGTTCCACTTATAAACGCGGACGCATCCACACACTAATGGACTGATCCAAGTTCTCGTAGTTCTTGAGTCATAGCATCAAAAATAAAATCCATAATTTATGAAAACTGGCGGGAAAACAGCCCATCGTACAACACCGGAGAGCTTTCCCCAACACTACTCGAACCTAGGGATTTTGGGGCCCCGGGGAGGGGGCTTGGCCTCATTTTTTTCATTCGACACCATGACATGAGATTATGTACTTAATATTTAATATAAAAAAAAAATTTGGGGGACCCCTCAAGCAGGGGCCCGGGAGAGGGGGGACTTTCGAGATTGGACCCCCCCTCCCCCACCCTAGGTACGCCTCTGATTCATACCTCTTCATACAAATATACTAAACCTTTTTCATACAAACATAACAGATCACTTTGTACGAACCTATCGTTTCTTTATACAAAGATACCTGATCACTGCATACTAACATAACACACCGTTGCATTCAAACATGCCAGATCATTGCATACAAAACATAACAGATCGCTGTATACAAATATACTAAACCTTCTAAAATAAATATACCTCATCTCTTCGAGACTGACCTTTAAAGTTCTTTATGAATGTTTTATTTTAATTTAAAAAAAAAGAGGAAATAAACAACCATGATATCAAGTTGTAAGTATGCACCGTCTTCAAGCCATACAAAATATAGCTAGTGAATAATAAATATATACATACAGATCAATAAATCAATTAACGATCGCAATTCAACAGAAGTTCCCCGCCACCCACAGATAGTCATCCCACATGCTAGTCAACAAACCTGCAACCCCACCCCCCGTCAAACAAACATAGAAGATAATAAAACTCCCTTCCCACCCCACCACGCTCAATCTGAGCGCCACCTCGCTTCCCCCCTCCCCCCACCACCCCAGGTAAAAAACAACACAGGTGTAAAGGAAACAGGTAAACCACCGGGGGAAGCTGCCGATTAAAAAACATCAAAAAGATTACGAAGGCATTCGGTTTGGCCTATCACCGACCCTGTTCGTCTGTCACCCATCTGTCAGAGACTCCTGGACCCACATGGATTAATAATACATTGAACCCCCGCTTCTGGCCAAAGATGCAGTTTCACCAAACTGGTTAGCTTCAATATATGTTGATTTTAAATATCTTTGCTTTTTTTTTTTGTGTATTTAATTTAGTTGCATTGTTTTATTTTTTTAGCTTATCGTTTTGAGATTTCCCTGGACACTTTTTTTTTTTAAACTCTGCTTCATTCAATATGCCAGCTAAGACTGTATTTGGAAACACAATAAGTTAACAAACATTTGCGTCTAGCTGTGTGTGTGTGATTGCCTGTGTGTACTTACTCCTACTCGCCTTCGTGAATGCGTTTGTGTGTGGGTGAGGGTGTGGGTGGTGGTTTAATTTTTCTTTTTTTTTTTTAAATGTTCTAAACTAAACTAAATTTGAAATGACCTAGTTCCGGCGGTGCAATGTTGTACGAAAGTTCACGGGTACTACGCCCGCTGGGCACGTCAAATATTACTTTCTTTATTTACGCTGAACGTTATGCAGTGCTGTAAATACATGCATAGCAATTATATATTTTTTTGTGTGTGCATTGAAAGGTTGCTTTAGTACAATGTGTGTTTCGTCATCGTTATGTTATTCTTCAACAACAAGAGCTTGATTTTGTTGGGCCTCATCAATTGAGGTCAGTATCCCGAACGCCTGCACCTGCGAGAAAACCTACCTGGTGAACAGCCAGATTGCTATGGGGACGAACACGATCCTCCCCGCCCCACCACGGGGATATTCAATCTCCACAGCCTGACAAAAGACATGATCTGGTTCATGTGGACAGACTGTACAGATACTGTTGTGAGAACGGACCTGTCCGGGACGGACAGATTTAAGAGGGGGGCAGTGTTACGACCCCCTCGGTGCGCACCGTACAGTCATGGAAATCTAGATATAGCATCAGGAAGGACAACCAATATTTTAAAAAATACGGTTTAGGCTGACACACAATCAAGTGTTTAGCGTTAGTCTTCATGTTTAATAGCAGTTTTGTATATTTGGTACTTATGTTTTTATGAAATAAACACAAACGCAATTAAAGTTTGAAAACTTTTAATAAAAATTTTTTTAATTTAAAATCTTTATTTTGTCAATTTAATTATTTTTCGTTTTTTCATTGGTTTTTTCATGAACGGTCTCATTCAATTACTTAACATAATTTTTAGACGAACAATTAAAAAATTTAACATAAATAAGTTCTTTTAAATTATGATTGAAATAAAAAAATAATTTCTTCAATCAGCAATGACTCATCAATTGTTACTCTATCAACAATTTAAACATTTTTTTTTTATTTGTTTGTCCTAGAAATAGTTTCCGACTACTTGCTGATCTTTTCAATGAATTGAATACTTTCCAATTTAGTAGGCAAGTAGAGAAGGTGTACTCAGATGGCTTCAATAGCCCTCCTCTGTTGACATTGTTAAAAAAAACATCCAGCTTTTTCAATCTTAATTCGTCAATGTCTTTAAAATTTTTATCGACTAATATTTCTCTAAAGCTTTTATTTTAAAAATTATGTTATTATAGTATATATATGAAAATGTAGTAAATTGAAAGGGCTTTTTAACAATATATGTTTCAAAGTGATGTTATTATGTAAGTATTTTATTATTTTTAAAAAGTTTAGATGAAAAAAATAAACAAAAATAAATAAATTAAACAATTCACAAACACAAAGAAGAAAAAAAAATTCATTATGATTCATTTCAATAAAAGTTACTTTTTATTAAACTACATTCAATTCTCTGTGTGTAGGATATTTTTGAAGACATTATAATCAGATACAAAAGATATTTTAAAATTTCTAAAAATGATGTGTTTTAACAGAAAAAGGACCAAAAATCTGCTGGGATCAACATTGACCATGCAACAAGAAAAATTCAAAAATATAAATCTAAGTTATAAAAACTAACATTCTAATGTCTATTGATAACAACAAAGCTCAATTTCAGTATGTTTTATAACTTTGCTAAAAATATTTTACAAGATTAGTGTAACTATTATACCAGCTTATGATAATTTTTCATAGAACATTATATTTATTTATCAACTGGTCACTCTTATCTACACCCCCCATATATTTATTGTAATCCTGTATTATGGTTGGTTGGTCAACAGTAAGTTCCTAAAATTTCCCATTCACTTAGTCTGTCATTTAAATGTTCCAAATCCATTTGCATTATGCATAGTGGACATAACCGAAACAGTTTTATTGTCCCTCCATCGTACTGTCAATAACTCCCTTTCTAACTAATCTCATATCCCCTCTTTTATATTTTTCAAAGATTGGGGAATACCTTTACATGTCCTAAGAATAGTTCCACATGCTCCTACCCCTAAATTCCATAGATCTTTAGACAATTGTATAGTAGTATAAAAATTATCGACTAATAATTTATACCCCTCTTTAGCTAAAGATTTAATTAATTTCATTACCACCCCATATGCCAATCCAAAAGGCCCATTATCCTGTTTACCTAAATATAAATGAAAATCATAAGTATACCTAGAAAGAGAATCAGCTAATACCCATAACTTCATTCACCACTTAGTCGGCTTATCCCTTATGTACTGCCTAAAAATATATCTACCTTTATTTCTTATCATTCTTTAATCTATTGATATATCTTGGTAAGGCTGAAACAATTTTATACATTACAATCTAATAAAGTTAAAGAAAAAATGTACTTTACATAACTTGTTGGTTTTGTCTTCAGTTTGAGGATTAGACACCTTAAGAAAGCTCATTATAGATTTCAATCTATCACGAAACATAAAAGCTCTGGCCCAAAGTCCATTGTATAGTGATTTAGTAGACCAGAACTAACAAAATCACTTGGCAAGAAATGGAGCGAACACATTTTTGAATATTTCCCAGGCTGAAAATTTTGGCAGGGATTAGCTCTAATCCATTTTTCACATAATTCCACATTGTTTAATGGATACGAATGAAAAGAAACTCCTTTACTTTCCGCTTTTTCAACACTGTCATATCCACTTTTATTGGCCATTTTCTTAGTTAAATATTATATTTAAAATTAGATTTATAAACCAAAACAATTATTATACGTAAATTTTACCGAGAAAAAGAGAAATTTTAGAAAAACAACAGTAATAACACACAAAAAAAACCCGAATAAACAATGGACGAACGAAAACAAGCAAGCATGTATATAATAGTGCAACTTTGTTTAACCCTTGCGTCAGCCTAAACCGTACACGGCTAGAATGAATTTTTGTTTGGTTGTCTATCCTGGTGTTATATCTAGATATCCATGGTACAGTCTACAGAGTGAACGCTATGACACAGTAGGGACACTGACGTAGAAGCCGGCAAGAAGATGGCCGTGATGTTGTTGTCGTTGTCAATGTTGAAAGATTAGTAAATACTCTTGGAACCCACGCCGGCCTGTGTTATGTTTTGATTTTATAAACAGAATTTAAGAGTTGTAAGATGTGTATGCGTGTGTGTATCTAAAGCAATATACCGTACCTAACTTTAAGATGTGGCTATCGATAAAGAAAGAAGTAGATTGTAATTTACACCATTATTTAGTGATATATATATATATATATATATATATATATATATATTAATCAGTAGTTAGTGTGTTACATTTTCATGTTATTATAGCTTAAGTACTGAATAATAGAGTCTTACATCAAAACATGGTGTAGTTGTAACATTCTTAGACACGGTCAGTGTTTGACCAATTATATAATTTAGAGTCCCACATAATAGAAGGGAACTCTTTGTATTTAAATAAAAAGCATCAAATGTTGTAAGACAACAGAAAATGTTCACAAAAGGGAATAAACATAAAAAAAATGTGGTGAATGTAAAAATAACTAATTTATTGATTAAATGAGAGATCTGATCTGTGAATGGAATATCTAGAACACGTGACTACAGATAGATCCCGTAAACAAAATGTGAGCCTAACTAGTTTTTTTTTTTCTAAACTGATGATGGGCCACGCAAGACAATTTTGAAAGTCCCTACGGCCTCTAAACACATGGAAACTTCTCTGCTGACAAATGAATGTGTTTGTATGTTTTAAGATCTATTTTAATGTGCCGTGTCTGCAATTTGGCGCCCTAGGCAGTCATCTATTAGGACGCCCGCCCCCTTTTTTTTATTTTTGAAAGTTTTTTTTATTTTCTAAAATTTGGCGCCCCTAGCAATTTGGCGCCCTAGTCAGCTGCCTATGTCGCCTATGCCCAGAGCCGGCCCTGCGTGTCTGTGTTTGTTACTCGCCATACATTGTTTGTGTAGCCTGTCATATAGACCCAGTGTCTGTCCTTACAGTTTATCGATCTTGGCGGCCGCATAGTTTCACAACTACAGAAGGCGATAATTAATTACTTCATTTTTTTTAAAATATGGGCTATTAAATATTTCTGGACGTCATCGTCTGGGACCCAAACACCGAAGAAGGGTTCTGTGTGGATCAATTCGTAGACGTTGTTTGTTCACGTATTTTGAAAATAATGTTAAAAAGTGTGTTTGTAAAGTTAAATCTGGCTTGTAATAAAATATGAAAAAATAAAAAAAATAAAAAATAAAACAACCTGCATTGTATTTAATTTATTGAAAGTAACATTTTATCAAGAAACAATCACATCAGATAAAATAACAATAAACAGCTTCAGTAATTTCTTCATTTTATTATTATGCCATGTTCAGAAACTCTTCTTTTCGTCCCAAGAGATCAGAAGTTAACAGAGCAAATCTGGTCACATTAGACATTGTATGAAGGGAATGATTTGCCAGATTTCTTCCCAACACGTGCGTCAAGTTCAGTGAGTGAGCGCGAGGTAAAGCCAAACAATGACAGAGTTGGTTGACAGTGGTGGGTGGAGCTGTGAATAAAGCCAAAATATAACAGTTCAACAATACATGCTTATGGAGAAGTATAAAAACACAAACATTCTGATTTCATTGGATAATGGATTAAACAGAACACAATTAGTTTTCTTCTACAAATATGTTTTCAATTTAGGAAAATATAAATAAATAAAAATCAGATCGAAGCAAATCAACACTAAATTTTAAAGTGTTTTTTTTAACGATTCCTTCTTTAAATATTAAAATTTTACATAAACCTAACATACTGTAGAATACTGTAGAATGAAGTTAAGAATAAAGAGCTAGAAATTTGGAAAATATATCAAATTAGTGAGGCTTACGAGTTGCAAATCATTTTGTGAATTGAAGAATATATGATAGTCATTGAATGATATTTAAATATGTGTAGTCTGTGTTTAATTAGCTTTACTAATTGTGCGATGTTTTTTTTTATATTTACTAAAGTCCAACGATATAATAACTGTGCATTCAATAATCCCTCACTAAGACTTTACATTATGTGTGGTTTGGAGCGTGGGCTTAGAAAGATAAAAAAAGTACTTTTCGCCAACTGAATAGTTTTTAAGTTCTACAGTTACATTTTCCTATTAATTGCTATTTAATTAAATCAAGAATTCACTTTTCTTCTGAAGTAATGTGAGCAGTTTATGTAAAAAAAAAATACTATTTAGTGTAAATTACTTCGAAAATGAACAACACAGCAAACAAATTATCTCTAAATGTTCCAGAACATGTTCAGACATAACATGCGATTAAAATGTTATGAGCTTTCTTTTTTTTTCCTATTTTAGCTAAAAAATGTCTCAATGAATGAATAGTCAAAAGTTGGAATAACACGCCGAAATTTATTATTTGTGCTTTTATATTGGAGAAAAATTGCCAATAAATTAGCTTCAAAAAACAATGTCTATTTATATAAACAAAAATCTTGCACAAATGTTCAATTTAACGAACATTTCTAACATCTCGGTTGAAAGGAATAGTTCAATGACTGCAACAAATGTTGACTTGATGACCGTAACACTAATTGATGTTTTTCTCTTCATATTCGCCTGTCTATTGGCCGCATTCATTTGTACAGGAAACATTACAGCAATTATCTCCATCTGGCTAACTCCATCACTACGATCTCTGCCCAATTTATATGTTGCCAGTTTGGCTTGTGCTGATTTCATCGTCGGATTAGGCTGCATACTTTTGGCTCTCTTTATCTTACCTCCGACAAGATCTCTATTATTTTTTCGTTACATCCATCTCTGCGTTCTTATGCAAGGTCTCAACTTGGGGATGTGCGCAGTTTCCGTGTTACACATGACGCTGATATCTGTAGATCGATTCCTGTACATCACTCAACCGTATCTGTACGTGCGAGTCGTGAAACTCAAACCAGCAGTTATTGCCCTTGGTGCCATTTGGTCATTCGGATTCATGTACAGCCTGCTGCCCCATTTCATTTACAATCCTTACACGGAGTCGCCCGTATGTGACGTCACACTGGTCATGCCCATAGGATATTTGTTCTACTCAAGCTGCACTATTTACTTTTCTCTGGTCCTAGTCATCGTGGTCATGTACTCCTTCATTTTACGAACAGCCTATGTCCAACAGAAAGCTGTGGATTCCGCAACAGTTTACCCAGACGGAGACAATGGTAATGTTACATTCGTTCCTAATTAATTAAACCATTAATTAATGACTTTTACTTGGCCAAGTTTTAAAGCTAATTCAAATAACAGGGGAAAGGAAGATTTATAACGAATGATAATTTAAATTTACTACAACACTTATAACATGCAAGTTCACAATCGTATTACAATGTATGTTCTACAATGTATGTTCTACAATTTACAACAACTCTTATAACATACAAGTTCACAATCGTATTACAATGTATGTTCTACAATGTATGCTCTACAAGATTGGTATTTATATCTATAAATATACTAGAGATGTTCCTAAATACATGTACTCAACTAATGGAGTCTTAAGTTTTTAATTCTTCTAAGTGATAGGGATAGAATTCCCACTCACCCTCTCCTCTCCGATTTTATCTCAGCTTTTTACCACCACTATCTTGAATCCACGAATGGATGTGAGAACCACTGACTATGGTTTTTTTAACATTTTTTTTTCCATAGAAGTAATTGTTTATAAACGTTAGTTTCAAATGAATTTTTCACCTTGTAAATTAAGTACTAAATATTGTCCCATCAGTCAATCTTGAACTGTGAACATTATGTCGAAATATTAATTGCTTGGCAGGGGAAGACAAACTTAATTTTTGTCATGGGGCAAGAGTTGCTAGGCATGTTTTCATTAATTCATTTTGTTAATTAACTTGCGACCTCTGGAACACTGCTTTTCGCCGATTTTTTTTTTATATTCTCATTCTCAGATTCGTCTTACCTCCCTGTGAAATTATTTATAACAATAAGAAAAAAAAAACATCTAACGTGGGGTGGGCGGGGATGCAAGAGAATTGTTAGAAAAAAATATCAAGACAATCTTGTCAATCGATTTCCGTTTTATCTTGCACTGACAATCAGAATAATATAAATTAAACCTTACCATAAAATCATTCAATGACGAAAATCCCGTAAGGTAATAAAGCTGGCGGCTATCGATCGATCAACACGAACAATGAAAATGTTCATTAAAAGGTCTGAAATCTAATTGCACTTTTTGCTAATTTTAATGTATCAGCCAATGGCACAGCTATGTGGGACCCAGCCCCCCCCCCCAACAGAATAGATTGTTTTTTATTTTTTGAAAGCCCCCCCTCCCTCTTCTCCTTTTCTCGAAAATGTATCGGGTCATGTTCGACGGGTGCAGTGGACTCACGCTCAGGGCCACGAATTTTTAGGGGCCTCGCAGAGCCCGATCGATATCTATCTTTTATCTAAAGGGCCAAAAATTTTCTTTCTACGCCCGGGGTCTCAACTGCTGTAAGTCCGCCCCTGTGTGTTCTGTATAGTTAGGCTAATTGTTAGTTTTACCAATAATTCCTGTGTGTTCTGTATAGTTAGGATATTTGTTAGTTTTACCAATAATTCCTGTGTGTTCTGTATAGTTAGGCTAATTGTCAGTTTAACCAATAATTCCTGTGTGTTCTGTATAGTTAGGCTAATTGTTAGTTTTACCAATAATTTCTGTGTGTTCTGTATAGTTAGGCTAATTGTTAGTTTTACCAATAATTTCTGTGTGTTCTGTAAAGTTAGGCTAATTGTTAGTTTTACCAATAATTTCTGTGTGTTCTGTATAGTTAGGCTAATTGTCAGTTTAACCAATAATTTCTGTGTGTTCTGTATAGTTAGGCTAATTGCTAGTTTTACCAATAATTCCGTTATTTGTCTGGTTGAAAAAAAAATAATCTTATGATATCATTTTTGTATTAAATTTTTAGTAACAAATAATTCATTTAGGAGGTTGATATATTTCGATATTAGTTTCTTAAACATTCAAATATGCCATCTATAATTCAACCCCCCCCCCTTTTTTTTTCTCCAAATTGTCATTAATTACTTTTTTTTTTGTTCTACGAAGAAGATCAGGTCATGTTAATATTGATTAATGTCCTGACAATAGCCTTCGGACACCACGTCCACCACTTTATGACGTCCGTCCTTTTTAATTACACTCACCCAGACAGACCCAGTGTGTACAATTAAAACTATTAATAGATAGCTAAGTGTTTTATGACACAAAAACATAGCCTCATACCCATAAATATATCACATTGACATAAGACATGTATCAGCCGTTAAGCCTAAAGGCTCTTACGGTGACTAGAGTGTGATGAGTCTGTGACACGGACCTGGTCGACACAATGGTGGCTAGGGTGTGTAGAGTCTGTGACACGGACCTGGTCGACACAATGGTGGCTATGGTGTGATGAGTCTGTGACACGGACCTGGTCGACACAATGGTGACTAGGGTGTGATGAGTCTGTGACACGGACCTGGTCGGCACAATGATGACTAGGGTGTGATGAGTCTGTGACACGGACCTGGTTGACACAATGGTGACTAGGGTGTGATGAGTCTGTGACACGGACCTGGTCGACACAATGATGACTAGGGTGTGATGAGTCTGTGACATGGACCTGGTCGACACAACGGTGACTAGGGTGTGATGAGTCTGTGACACGGACCTGGTCGACACAATGGTGACTAGGTTGTGATGAGTCTGTGACACGGACCTGGTCGACACAATGATGACTAGGGTGTGATGAGTCTGTGACACGGACCTGGTCGACACAGTGATGACTAGGGTGTGATGAGTCTGTGACACGGACCTGGTCGACACAGTGATGACTATGGTGTGATGAGTCTGTGACACGGACCTGGTCGACACAATTGTTACTATGGTGTGATGAGTCTGTGACACGGAAATGGTCGACACAATGATGACTAGGGTGTGATGGGCCTGTGACACGGACCTGGTCGACGCAACGGTGACTAGGGTGTGATGAGCCTGTGACACGGACCTGGTCAACACAACGGTGACTAGGGTGTGATGAGTCTGTGACACGGACCTGGTCGACACAGTGATGACTATGGTGTGATGAGTCTGTGACACGGACCTGGTCGACACAACGGTGACTAGGGTGTGATGAGTCTGTGACACGGACCTGGTCAACACAGTGATGACTAGGGTGTGATGAGCCTGTGACACGGACCTGGTCGACACAATGGTGACTAGGGTGTGATGAGTCTGTGACACGGACCTGGTCGGCACAATGATGACTAGGGTGTGATGAGTCTGAGACACGGACCTGGTTGACACAATGGTGACTAGGGTGTGATGAGTCTGTGACACGGACCTGGTCGACACAATGATGACTAGGGTGTGATGAGTCTGTGACATGGACCTGGTCGACACAACGGTGACTAGGGTGTGATGAGTCTGTGACACGGACCTGGTCGACACAATGGTGACTAGGGTGTGATGAGTCTGTGACACGGACCTGGTCGACACAATGATGACTAGGGTGTGATGAGTCTGTGACACGGACCTGGTCGACACAGTGATGACTAGGGTGTGATGAGTCTGTGACACGGACCTGGTCGACACAGTGATGACTATGGTGTGATGAGTCTGTGACACGGACCTGGTCGACACAGTGATGACTATGGTGTGATGAGTCTGTGACAAGGACCTGGTCGACACAATGATGACTAGGGTGTGATGAGTCTGTGACACGGAAATGGTCGACACAATGGTGACTATGGTGTGATGAGTCTGTGACACGGAAATGGTCGACACAATGGTGACTAGGGTGTGATGAGTCTGTGACACGGACCTGGTCGACACAATGGTGGCTAGCGTGTGATGAGTCTGTGACACGGACCTGGTCGACACAATGATGACTAGGGTGTGATGAGTCTGTGACACGGACCTGGTCGACACAATGATGACTAGGGTGTGATGAGTCTGTGACACGGACCTGGTCGACACAATGGTGACTAGGGTGTGATGAGTCTGTGACACGGACCTGGTCGACACAATGGTGACTAGGGTGTGATGAGTCTGTGACACGGACCTGGTCGACACAATGGTGACTAGGGTGTGATGAGTCTGTGACACGGACCTGGTCGACACAGTGATGACTAGGGTGTGATGAGTCTGTGACACGGACCTGGTCGACACAGTGATGACTATGGTGTGATGAGTCTGTGACACGGACCTGGTCGACACAATTGTTACTATGGTGTGATGAGTCTGTGACACGGAAATGGTCGACACAATGATGACTAGGGTGTGATGAGCCTGTGACACGGACCTGGTCGACGCAACGGTGACTAGGGTGTGATGAGCCTGTGACACGGACCTGGTCAACACAACGGTGACTAGGGTGTGATGAGTCTGTGACACGGACCTGGTCGACACAGTGATGACTATGGTGTGATGAGTCTGTGACACGGACCTGGTCGACACAACGGTGACTAGGGTGTGATGAGTCTGTGACACGGACCTGGTCGACACAGTGATGACTAGGGTGTGATGAGTCTGAGACACGGACCTGGTTGACACAATGGTGACTAGGGTGTGATGAGTCTGTGACACGGACCTGGTCGACACAATAATGACTAGGGTGTGATGAGTCTGTGACATGGACCTGGTCGACACAACGGTGACTAGGGTGTGATGAGTCTGTGACACGGACCTGGTCGACACAATGGTGACTAGGGTGTGATGAGTCTGTGACACGGACCTGGTCGACACAATGATGACTAGGGTGTGATGAGTCTGTGACACGGACCTGGTCGACACAGTGATGACTAGGGTGTGATGAGTCTGTGACACGGACCTGGTCGACACAGTGATGACTATGGTGTGATGAGTCTGTGACACGGACCTGGTCGACACAGTGATGACTATGGTGTGATGAGTCTGTGACAAGGACCTGGTCGACACAATGATGACTAGGGTGTGATGAGTCTGTGACACGGAAATGGTCGACACAATGGTGACTATGGTGTGATGAGTCTGTGACACGGAAATGGTCGACACAATGGTGACTAGGGTGTGATGAGTCTGTGACACGGACCTGGTCGACACAATGGTGGCTAGCGTGTGATGAGTCTGTGACACGGACCTGGTCGACACAATGATGACTAGGGTGTGATGAGTCTGTGACACGGACCTGGTCGACACAATGGTGGCTATGGTGTGATGAGTCTGTGACACGGACCTGGTCGGCACAATGATGACTAGGGTGTGATGAGTCTGTGACACGGACCTGGTCGACACAATGGTGACTAGGGTGTGATGAGTCTGTGACACTGACCTGGTCGACACAGTGATGACTAGGGTGTGATGAGTCTGTGACACGGACCTGGTCGACACAGTGATGACTATGGTGTGATGAGTCTGTGACACGGACTTGGTCGACACAACGGTGACTAGGGTGTGATGAGTCTGTGACACGGACCTGGTCGACACAATGGTGACTAGGGTGTGATGAGTCTGTGACACGGACCTGGTCGACACAATGATGACTAGGGTGTGATGAGTCTGTGACACGGACCTGGTCGACACAGTGATGACTAGGGTGTGATGAGTCTGTGACACGGACCTGGTCGACACAGTGATGACTATGGTGTGATGAGTCTGTGACACGGACCTGGTCGACACAGTGATGACTATGGTGTGATGAGTCTGTGACAAGGACCTGGTCGACACAATGATGACTAGGGTGTGATGAGTCTGTGACACGGAAATGGTCGACACAATGGTGACTATGGTGTGATGAGTCTGTGACACGGAAATGGTCGACACAATGGTGACTAGGGTGTGATGAGTCTGTGACACGGACCTGGTCGACACAATGATGGCTAGCGTGTGATGAGTCTGTGACACGGACCTGGTCAACACAATGATGACTAGGGTGTGATGAGTCTGTGACACGGACCTGGTCGACACAATGGTGGCTATGGTGTGATGAGTCTGTGACACGGACCTGGTCGGCACAATGATGACTAGGGTGTGATGAGTCTGTGACACGGACCTGGTCGACACAACGGTGACTAGGGTGTGATGAGTCTGTGACACGGACCTGGTCGACACAGTGATGACTAGGGTGTGATGAGTCTGTGACACGGACCTGGTCGACACAGTGATGACTATGGTGTGATGAGTCTGTGACACGGACCTGGTCGACACAACGGTGACTAGAGTGTGATGAGTCTGTGACACGGACCTGGTCAACACAGTGATGACTAGGGTGTGATGAGCCTGTGACACGGACCTGGTCGACACAATGGTGACTAGGGTGTGATGAGTCTGTGACACGGAAATGGTCGACACAATGATGACTAGGGTGTGATGAGCCTGTGACACGGACCTGGTCGACGCAACGGTGACTAGGGTGTGATGAGCCTGTGACACGGACCTGGTCAACACAACGGTGACTAGGGTGTGATGAGTCTGTGACACGGACCTGGTCGACACAGTGATGACTATGGTGTGATGAGTCTGTGACACGGACCTGGTCGACACAACGGTGACTAGGGTGTAATGAGTCTGTGACACGGACCTGGTCGACACAGTGATGACTAGGGTGTGATGAGTCTGTGACAAGGACCTGGTCGACACAATGGTGGCTAGGGTGTGATGAGCCTGTGTCACGGACCTGGTCTACACAATGATGACTAGGGTGTGATGAGTCTGTGACATGGACCTGGTCGACACAGTGATGACTAGGGTGTGATGAGTCTGTGACACGGACCTGGTCGACACAGTGATGACTATGGAGTGATGAGTCTGTGACACGGACCTGGTCGACACAGTGATGACTAGGGTGTGATGAGTCTGTGACACGGAAATGGTCGACACAACGGTGGCTAGGGTGTGATGAGTCTGTGACACGGAAATGGTCGACACAATGGTGGCTAGGGTGTGATGAGTCTGTGACACGGACCTGGTCGACACAATGATGACTAGGGTGTGATGAGTCTGTGACACGGACCTGGTCGACACAACGGTGACTAGGGTGTGATGAGTCTGTGACACGGACCTGGTCGACACAGTGATGACTAGGGTGTGAAGAGTCTGTGACACGGAAATGTTCGACACAATGGTGGCTATGGTGTGTTGAGTCTGTGATACGGACCTGGTCGACACAATGATGACTAGGGTGTGATGAGTCTGTGACATGGACCTGGTCGACACAGTAATGACTAGGGTGTGATGAGTCTGTGACACGGACCTGGTCGACACAATGATGACTAGGGTGTGATGAGTCTGTGACATGGACCTGGTCGACACAACGGTGACTAGGGTGTGATGAGTCTGTGACACGGATATGGTCGACACAATGGTGACTAGGGTGTGATGAGTCTGTGACACGGACCTGGTCGACACAATGATGACTAGGGTGTGATGAGTCTGTGACACGGACCTGGTCGACACAGTGATGACTAGGGTGTGATGAGTCTGTGACACGGACCTGGTCGACACAGTGATGACTATGGTGTGATGAGTCTGTGACACGGACCTGGTCGACACAATTGTTACTATGGTGTGATGAGTCTGTGACACGGAAATGGTCGACACAATGATGACTAGGGTGTGATTAGCCTGTGACACGGACCTGGTCGACGCAACGGTGACTAGGGTGTGATGAGCCTGTGACACGGACCTGGTCAACACAACGGTGACTAGGGTGTGATGAGTCTGTGACACGGACCTTGTCGACACAGTGATGACTATGGTGTGATGAGTCTGTGACACGGACCTGGTCGACACAACGATGACTAGGGTGTGATGAGTCTGTGACACGGACCTGGTCAACACAGTGATGACTAGGGTGTGATGAGCCTGTGACACGGACCTGGTCGACACAATGGTGACTAGGGTGTGATGAGTCTGTGACACGGACCTGGTCGGCACAATGATGACTAGGGTGTGATGAGTCTGAGACACGGACCTGGTTGACACAATGGTGACTAGGGTGTGATGAGTCTGTGACACGGACCTGGTCGACACAATGATGACTAGGGTGTGATGAGTCTGTGACATGGACCTGGTCGACACAACGGTGACTAGGGTGTGATGAGTCTGTGACACGGACCTGGTCGACACAATGGTGACTAGGGTGTGATGAGTCTGTGACACGGACCTGGTCGACACAATGATGACTAGGGTGTGATGAGTCTGTGACACGGACCTGGTCGACACAGTGATGACTAGGGTGTGATGAGTCTGAGACACGGACCTGGTTGACACAATGGTGACTAGGGTGTGATGAGTCTGTGACACGGACCTGGTCGACACAGTGATGACTATGGTGTGATGAGTCTGTGACACGGACCTGGTCGACACAACGGTGACTAGGGTGTGATGAGTCTGTGACACGGACCTGGTCAACACAGTGATGACTAGGGTGTGATGAGTCTGAGACACGGACCTGGTTGACACAATGGTGACTAGGGTGTGATGAGTCTGTGACACGGACCTGGTCGACACAATAATGACTAGGGTGTGATGAGTCTGTGACATGGACCTGGTCGACACAACGGTGACTAGGGTGTGATGAGTCTGTGACACGGACCTGGTCGACACAATGGTGACTAGGGTGTGATGAGTCTGTGACACGGACCTGGTCGACACAATGATGACTAGGGTGTGATGAGTCTGTGACACGGACCTGGTCGACACAGTGATGACTAGGGTGTGATGAGTCTGTGACACGGACCTGGTCGACACAGTGATGACTATGGTGTGATGAGTCTGTGACACGGACCTGGTCGACACAGTGATGACTATGGTGTGATGAGTCTGTGACAAGGACCTGGTCGACACAATGATGACTAGGGTGTGATGAGTCTGTGACATGGACCTGGTCGACACAATGGTGACTAGGGTGTGATGAGTCTGTGACACGGAAATGGTCGACACAGTGATGACTAGGGTGTGATGAGTCTGTGACACGGACCTGGTCGACACAATGGTGGCTAGGGTGTGATGAGTCTGTGACACGGACCTGGTCGACACAGTGATGACTAGGGTGTGATGAGTCTGTGACACGGACCTGGTCGACACAATGGTGGCTATGGTGTGCTTGAGCCGCATACAAGATAATTGATAAACATCGGTTCTCTGGGAAATGAGTCCAGACCGCACTTAGTCCAAGCACCGATTCAGATGAATTAGTTCATTTAAAAAAAAATAAAATAGAAATCACTTGCTAGAGAATCGTATGCAGTATTATCTTTATAGTGTATTAGTATTATTCTCAAAGACGACAATCAGGATTATCGAAAATAATAAATTATCTTTCTCATCTGATATCGCAATATGAGGCAAAATACGGAAAATATAAACACACCCAAAAAATAAAAAAATCACCGAACTGAAAAAAAAGACGAAAAGTTTAAGTGAAACGTAACTTTAATTATTAATTTTATTCTACTTTAAAAGAATAATAACTTTTCCATTTTGTGATATCTATTTATATTACAGTCATAAACTTAAATAATTTTCTGAGACAATAATTATGTTTTCGCGATCAATACTTCCTTTGACAAACATATTATTTTTCGGATTTGTTATTAAAATACTTCTTTTTCTTCCAATAATCGAGTCTTGATAAATGGTTTTAAATTAGTCATTTTCAAAGTATATTTTTTTATTAATTCGAATAACTGGTATTAGGTAGCATATCATCATTTCAAGTATGACCGATTGGTCGAGCGGTAGAGTTGTGTCTTGATAAACCAGGAGTCTGAATCTTAAGTGATAACCTTGAGATTGTTTAGGTCCTGATGAAAGTCCCTAAGTCCATCCAGCTTTTGGGAATGGGTACCTGACTTCTTAAGTTTCTTAGGGAATTGAAGGCGGGCTATATGTTGTGTTAAACACTACTAATCTCTTTATAAGCTTTGAGGTTACTGAAACAGATGAATTCTGCACTTTATCTGGCCCTGATGAGCTCCTCTAGGGTTAAAAAGGAACTTTAACTTTTTTATCATCTGCCCTCTCTGGCAAGTCACCCTCGGTATTGAACCATAGACTTATAAGCACCTGTGGCCTTCGTAGTCCAGGTCGAAAGTATAGCAGGGGGTACCATTTATCCAGTAAGGGGCACCTTCTTATTTTTGAAGTTATCTTTTTTCTTTATTTTTCCTTCTTTCTCTACTTCTTAGGCGAGGGGTGGGGCACTCCACCGTTTGCCGGTGGGGCAGGCACCTCTCTGAGGTGCCTCCTGTTAGTCATCTTACATGAATGATGGCAAGCAACCCAGAACTGTTACTGAACCACCATTAAATTTCGAAATCACATCACAATCTGTATAAGGATATGAGATATATGTTCATAACAGTATCTACATTTTGATTCTTTGGAAGGAAATCAAAATAGGAAAGCCATTGGGAGTGGGTTAAGGGCTTTGATACTTTTTTGAGGTGAGTATTAAATATATAAAAATTTAGATAGAATTTTCTAATTATTTAATGTCAATTAAAACCTATGGTAATTATAGTATTTAACTGTTTTTACAAATATCCACTAGAAAAGGGAAATTCTCCATAAGAAAGTGCTTGGAAAAGTCTCAAATTTTTATCGTTGCTCCTTTTGGCGTCTGTTTGGTCAAGCTTAATCCTCCAGTTGTTGCCTGTTTTGGGGTATAGACTCACGTCTACAATGGTGCCAGGGGGAACTGTATCGATTTCTGAACTTAGGTGGGCCATCATGAACTCAGGAATGAACTTCGTTATATTTGCTGAACTTAAGAAACAGTTTGAGCAATGTTACATTTTGGAGGCTTTTGGGACTGAGAGTATGCTTGAAAACAGAATCAGAAAGCCAAGTTTCATCTGCCCCTATGGCCCAATAGGGCTTTTTTTGTTTTAGTATATAGGATTCCATTTTTTTAATTTTTTGTGTAATATTATAAATATAGTTTTTTTTTTTACTTAGAAAAATAACATAAAATTTCCACTTTTATCGACATAAATAGTTTTCTAGAGAAGTTGCATTTTTTCCTTCTGTGATTTACAATTTTTTCAAATATAGTCATTACACATGTTATGCAATCTTTAACTGTAGGGAACTTTTTTCCTGAGATCTATTTCTTAAAAAAAAAAATTAGAACTACAAATGTTTATACTGTCTACAATTAGAACAGATAAATACATTGTTCTAATCACAGAATTTTAGATGTATATATATTATGTGATCATAATAATTTGTCAGAGGTTTGCTATCTTAAAGCTTTAGGCCCATATAACATAAAATTGCACCAAAGCCGCATCAAAATAAATCATTTACATTTCATTCTTAAGTGCACTATAGTTTGCACAGGGACACACGATGCTGTAAGACTGCCATCTGCCTGTGTAATCTAAGTTAAAAACAAGTTTTAGAAGTACATGTACAACAAAATTTGAAGTGACTAATTATGAAATGAAGTGCTCATCACTGTTGGAAAAGGTAAAACAATGTTTTCTGATTCTGTTTTCAAGCAGGATCTCAGTCCCAAAAGCCTAAAAAATGTCTGTCTAAACTGTTTCTTAAGTACAGCAAATATAATGAAGTTCATTCCTGAGTTCATGATGGCCACTAAGTTCAGAAATCGATACAGTTCCCCTGGCACATTGTAGAAGTAGTCTATACCCAAACAGGCAACAACTGGAGTGAAGCAGACGAAAAAGACGCCAAAAACAACGATAAAGAATTTGACGCTTTTCCAAGCACTTTTTCTTGTGGAGAATTTCCTTTCTGGTGGATATTTGTAAAATAGTTAAATGTAATAATTATCATAGCTTTTAATTGACATTAAAATGTATTACATGCAATTAAATCCCATCATTAAAATAATTATCACTTATACTAAATGAAACAAAATTCATAAAACATAAACAAATCTAAGCCTAAGCAACACGTACTTTCTATTTTATTTCCTTCCAAAGATCAAAATGTAAGATATTTATTTGTTCATATATTTTAAAACAAATTATGATATGATTTCAGTTGTGGTGGTTCAGTAAAATTTTGGGTGCTTATACGTTTATGGTTCATACGGGGGTGGCACACAAGAGGCCGATGATAAAAAAAAAGAAATTTAAGTTCCCTTTAGCCCCTAAGGGCTCATCGGGGCAGATGAAGAATAGAACTCATCTGTTTCTTTAAACTCGGCATATGAAGGGATCGTGTGGTTAGCACAACGCCCAGTCGCCTTCACTCCCCCAACTTAAAGTCAGATACCCATTAAGAGATAGGTGGACTTGGGGACTTTCATCAGGACCTGAACAATCTCAATGTTCTCACTAAGATTCGAGCCCGGGACCCTCCTAGCGCTCTACACTACACGACCACCCGTCCCCTAAGAGGCCAACGATATGCTACCCTAATTCCGGTTATTGAAATAGTAAAAAATATACTTTAAAAAGGCGACTCGAGGCTCATTTATCAAGATCCAGTGTGGAAAAAAAAGTATTTAAATAATAGATAGAGAAAATGGCTTATTGTGAGCAGCTGAAAAATCAAAGTGGAATGAGTTGGATTGAGCTGAAAGAGCCACCATTGCAATATACTCATACTAGTGTTTCTCAAAGTGTAGTTCGCGAGGAATTTTAAGTCACAGACTCATCACACCTTAGTCATCACTTTGTCGACAAGGTCCGTGTCACAGACTCATCAGACCAGGTCCGTGTCACAGACTCATCACACCCTTGTCACCATTGTGTCGACCAGGTCCGTGTCACAGACTCATCACACCCTTGTCACCATTGTGTCGACCAGGTTTGTGTCACAGACTCATCACACCCTTGTCACCATTGTGCCGACTAGGTCCGTGTCACAGACTCATCACACCCTTGTCACCATTGTGTCGACCAGGTCCGTGTCACAGACTCATCACACCCTTGTCACCATTGTGTCGACCAGGTCCGTGTCACAGACTCATCACACCCTTGTCACCATTGTGTCGACCAGGTCCGTGTCACAGACTCATCAGACCAGGTCCGTGTCACAGACTCATCACACCTTAGTCACCATTGTGTCGACCAGGTCCGTGTCACAGACTCATCAGACCAGGTCCGTGTCACAGACTCATCACACCCTTGTCACCATTGTGTCGACCAGGTCCGTGTCACAGACTCATCAGACCAGGTCCGTGTTACAGACTCATCACACCTTAGTCACCATTGTGTCGACCAGGTCCGTGTCACAGATTCATCACACCCTTGTCACCATTGTGTCGACCAGGCCCGTGTCACAGACTCATCAGACCAGGTCCGTGTTACAGACTCATCACACCTTAGTCACCATTGTGT
This sequence comes from Bulinus truncatus, assembly GCA_021962125.1. Classification (NCBI taxonomy): domain Eukaryota; kingdom Metazoa; phylum Mollusca; class Gastropoda; family Planorbidae; genus Bulinus; species Bulinus truncatus. The sequence goes on from JAGDYQ010000076.1 coordinate 3,272,753, forward strand.
CGACCAGGTCCGTGTCACAGACTCATCACACCCTTGTCACCATTGTGTCGACCAGGTCCGTGTCACAGACTCATCACACCCTTGTCACCATTGTGTCGACCAGGTCCGTGTCACAGACTCATCAGACCAGGTCCATGTCACAGACTCATCACACCCTTGTCACCATTGTGTCGACCAGGTCCGTGTTACAGACTCATCACAACCTAGTCACCATAAGAGCCTTTAGGCTTAACGGCTGATACATGTCTCATGTAAATGTGATATATTTATGGGTATGAGGCTATGTTTTTGCCTCATAAAACACTAAGCTATCTATTAATAGTTTTAATTGTACACACTGGGTCTGTCTGGGTGTGTATAATTAAAAAGGACGGACGTCATAAAGTGGTGGACGTGGTGTCCGAAGGCTATTGTCAGTACATTAATCAATATTAACATGACGTGATCTTCTTCGTGGAACAAAAAAAAGTAATTAATGACAACTTGGAGGGAAAAAGGGGGGGGGGTTGAATTATATATGGTGTATTTGAATGTATAAGAAACTAATATCGAAATATATCAACCTCCTAAATGAATTATTTGTTACTAAAAATTTAATACAAAAATGATATCATAAGATTATTTTTTTTTCAAACAGACAAATAACGAAATCATTGGTTAAACTAGCAATTAGTTTAACTATACTGAACTCACAGGAATTATTGGTTAAACTAGCAATTAGCCTAACTATACAGAACTCACAGGAATTATTGGTTAAACTAACAATTAGCCTAACTATACAGAACACACAGGAATTATTGGTAAAACTAACGATTAGCCTAACTATACAGAACACACAGAAATTATTGGTTAAACTAACAATTAGCCTAACTATACAGAACACACAGAAATTATTGGTTAAACTAACAATTAGCCTAACTATACAGAACACACAGAAATTATTGGTTAAACTAACAATTAGTCTAGCTATACAGAACACACAGGGGCGGACTTACAACAGTTGAGACCCCGGGCGTAGAAAGAAAATTTTTGGCCCTTTAGAAAAAAGATAGATATCGATCGGGCTCTGCGAAGCCCCTAAATATTCGGGGCCCTGAGCGTGAGTCCACTGCACCCGTCGAACATGACCCGATACCAGTGGCGTATACCATGATACATTTTCGAGAAAAAGAGAAGAGAGGGGGGAGGGCTTTCAAAAAAATAAAAAAAATATAATATATTCTGTTGTGGGGCGGGGGGGGGGGGAGGCTGGGTCCCATATAGCTATGCCATTGGCTGATACATTAAAATTTGCCCAAAGTGCAATTAGATTTCTGACTTTTCTATGAACATTTTCATTGTTCGTGTTGATCGATCGAAAGCCGCCAGCTTTATTACCTTACGGGATTTTCGTCATTGAATGATTCTATCGTAAGGTTTAATTTATATTATTCTGATTGTCAGTGCAAGATAAAACGGAAATCGATTGACAAGATTGTCTTGATATTTTTTTCTAACAATTCTCTTGCATCCCCGCCCACCCCACGTTAGATTTTTTTTTCTTATTGTTATAAATAATTTTACAGGGGAGGTAAGACGAATCTGAGAATCTGGAAAATTTTTGCCCCCCCCCCCTGGAAAAATTCCTAGCGACGCCCAAGATCCCTATCACTTAGAAGAATTAAAAACTTAAGACTCCATTAGTTGAGTACATGTATTTAGGAACATCTCTAGTATATTTATAGATATAAATACCAATCTTGTAGAACATACATTGTAATACGATTGTGAACTTGTATGTTATAAGAGTTGTTGTAAATTGTAGAACATACATTGAAATACGATTGTGAACTTGTATGTTATAAGAGTTGTTGTAAATTGTAGAACATACATTGTAATACGATTGTGAACTTGTATGTTATAAGAGTTGTTGTAAATTGTAGAACATACATTGTAATACGATTGTGAACTTGTATGTTATAAGAGTTGTTGTACATTTAAATTATCATTCGTTATAAATCTCCCTATACCCCAGTTAATTGAATTAACTTTAAAAACTTGGCCAAGTAAAAGTCATTAATTAATGGTAGTGTTATACACGTATTAATTAAACTATAACGTTCTATAAATAGAGTAACTAATGTAACATTACCAGTGTCTCCGTCTGGGTAAACTGTTGCGGCATCCACAGCTTTCTGTTGGACGTAGGCTGTACGTAAAATGAAGGAGTACATGACCACGATGACTAGGACCAGAGAAAAGTAAATAGTGCAGCTGGAGTAGAACAAATATCCTATGGGCATGACCAGTGTGACGTCACACACAGGCGGCTCCATGTAAGGATTGTAAATGAAATGGGGCAGCAGGCTGTACATGAATCCGAATGTCCAAATGGCACCAAGGGCAATAACTGCTGGTTTGAGTTTCACGACTCGCACGTATAGATACGGTTGAGTGATGTACAAGAAACGATCTACAGATATCAGCGTCATGTGTAACACGGAAACTGCGCACATCCCCAAGTTGAGACCTTGCATAAGAACGCAGAGATGGATGTAACGAAAAAATAATAGAGATCTTGTCGGAGGTAAGATAAAGAGAGCCAAAAGTATGCAGCCTAATCCGACGATGAAATCAGCACAAGCCAAACTGGCAACATATAAATTTGGCAGAGATCGTAGTGATGGAGTTAGCCAGATGGAGATAATTGCTGTAATGTTTCCTGTACAAATGAATGCGGCCAACAGACATGCGAATATGAAGAGAAAAACATCAATTAATGTTACGTTCATCAAGTCAACATTTGATGTAGTCATTGAACTATTAAATTCAACCGAGATGTTAGAAATGTTCGTTAAATTGAACATTTGTGCAAGATTTTTGTTTATATAAATAGACATTGTTTTTTGAAGCTAATTTATAGGCAATTTTTCTCCAATATAAAAGCACAAATAATAAATTTCGGCGTGTTATTCCAACTTTTGACTATTCATTCATTGAGACATTTTTTAGTTGACAGTAAAAATATTGCTGGCAACACATTAAGCTAAAATAGGAAAAAAAAAGAAAGCTCATAACATTTTAATCGCATGTTATGTCTGAACATGTTCTGGAACATTTAGAGATAATTTGTTTGCTGTGTTGTTCATTTTCGAAGTAATTTACACTAAATAGTATTTTTTTTATATAAACTGCTCACATTACTTCAGAAGAAAAGTGAATTCTTGATTTAATTAAATAGCAATTAATAGGAAGATGTAACTGTAGAACTTGAAAACTATTCAGTTGACCAAAAGTACTTTTTTTTTATCTCTCTAAGCCCACGCTCCAAAGCACACATAATGTAAAGTCTTAGTGAGGGATTATTGAATGCACAGTCATTATATCGTTGGACTTTGGTAAATATAAAAAAAAAACATCGCACAATTAGTAAAGCTAATTAAACACAGACTACACATATTTAAATATCATTCAGTGACTATCATATATTCTTCAATTCACAAAATGATTTACAACTCGTAAGCCTCGCTAATTTGATATAGTCTCCGAATTTCTAGCTCTTTATTCTTAACTTCATTCTACAGTACATATTGGTATGTTAGGTTTATGTAAAATTTTAATATTTAAAGAAGGAATCGTTAAAAAAACACTTTAAAATTTAGTGTTAATTTGCTTCGATCTGATTTTTATTTATTTATATTTTCCTAAATTGAAAACATATTCGTAGAAGAAAACTAATTGTGTTCTGTTTAATCCATTATCCAATGAAATCAGAATGTTTGTGTTATTATACTTCTCCATAAGCATGTATTTTGAACTGTTATATTTTGGCTTTATTCACAGCTCCACCCACCACTCTCAACCAACTCTGTCATTGTTTTGGTTTACCTCACGCTTCACTCCGAACTTGACGCTTTTACGTGTTTGGAAGAAATCTTGCAAATCATTCCCTTCATAAAATGTCTAAATGTGACCCAGATTTGCTCTGTTAAATCTCCTGATCTCTTGGGAAGAAAGAAGAGTTTCTGAACATGGCATAATAATAAAATGAAGAAATTACTGAAGCTGTTTATTATTTTATCTGATGTAATTGTTTCTTGATAAAATGTTACTTTCAATAAATTAAATACAATGCAGGTTGTTTTATTTTTTATTTTTTTTTATTTTTTCATATTTTATTACAAGCCAGATTTAACTTTACAAACACACTTTTTAACATTATTTTCAAAATACGTGAACAAACAACGTCTACGAATTGATCCACACAGAACCCTTCTTCGGTGTTTGGGTCCCAGACGATGACTTCCAGACATATTTAATAGCCCATATTTAAAAAAAAAATGAAGTAATTAATGATCGCCTTCTGTAGTTGTGAACCTATGCGGTTGCCAAGATCGATAAACCGTAAGGACAGACTCTGGGTCTATATGACAGGCTACACAAACAATGTATGGCGAGTAACAAACACAGACACACAGGGCATAGGCGACATAGGCAGCTGCCTAGGGCGCCAAATTGCTAGGGGCACCAAATTTTAGAAAATAAAAAAACTTTCAAAAATAAAAAAAAGGGGCGGGTGTCCTAATAGATGACTGCCTTGGGCGCCAAATTGCCCGGGGACGGCTCTGCAGACACGGCACATTAAAATAGATCTTAAAACATACAAACACATTCATTTGTTAGCAGAGAAGTTTCCATGTGTTTAGAGGCCGTAGAGACTTTCAAAAATGTCTTTCGTGGCCCATCATCAGTTTAGGAAAAAAAAAAAAACTAGTTAGGCTCACGTTTTGTTTACGTGATCTATCTGTAGTCACGTGTTCCAGATATTCCATTCACAGATCAGATCTCTCATTTAATCAATAAATTAGTTATTTTTACATTCATCACATTTTTTAGAGCATTTTCGAAAAAAAATGCTCTATTGTCCCCGTTTTATCTGTCTGTCTGTCCGTCATTACCCTAGATCTCAACAACCATAAGTCCTAGACCCATGATGTATATATCATTTTGTAGTTCTTGGCCTGCCAAGAAATGACTTTTTCCATTTCGCGATCTGACCTCTGAGGGCCGTAAAAGGGGGCTTATAAAGTACCGTTTTTTACTATATAAGCTATATTAACAAAGGAGCGCCCTAGATCTCAGCAACCATAAGTCCTAGACCCATGAATTATATATCATTTTGTAGGTCTTGGCCTGCCAAGTGTACATCAAAAGTCCATTTTGCGATCTGACCTCTGAGGGCCGGGCTTCAGGGCTCCTAAGGGGCTTATATATTATATATATGGCCCCATTCTACATCTTGTACGTTCATTTGGTGCGAAATACCGCAGCACGTAGTTTTACCAAGATTTATTAAGAAACTCATCAAATGAAATAGTAAGCTTGTGTTCTGAGTTTAATTGAAAGTATCAAAGCTATGCAACAATTGACGGAGTTTTCGGACGATTAAATGACTACAATTTCGAATGTTTTCAATTATGAGTCCTATTTCAGTAACCACAAACCACTTGTAGTTAGATTTAAGAGAAAATAATTTTTTTTCAAATATGAAGAAACGTCTTTATAATATTTTTTTACAGATATATGCATTACAAAATTTAATTTATAAACATTTCCAAAATTTACAAATATTTACTGAAAGCTAACAAACGTACTGATACATAACATGAAAATGCGCTAACACGTCCTGTGTCCAGAATGGAACAGGCTTAATTGCTTGTTTTTATGTTTATTCCCTTTTGTGAACATTTTCTGTTGTCTTACAACATTTGATGCTTTTTATTTAAATACAAAGAGTTCGCTTCTATTATGTGGGACTCTGAATTATATAATTAAATATTGGTCAAACACTGACAGTGTCTAAGAATGTTACATCCACACCATGTTTTGATGTAAGACTCTATTATTCAGTACTTAAGCTATAATCGCATGAAAATGTAACACACTAACTACTGATTAATATATATATATATATATATATATATATATATATGTATATCACTAAATGGTGTAAATCACAATCTACTTCTTTCTTTACCTATAACCACATCTTAAAGCTAGGTACGGTATATTGGTTTAGATACACGCACACACACACATCTCTCTCTCTCCCTGCCTCTCTCTCTCTATCTCTCTCTCTCTCTCTCTCTCTCTCTCTATATATATATATATATATATATATATATATATATATATATATATATATATATATATATCCATATCATAATTTAAGACACTGTCTACTGCTTTAAATATATACAAATTATAATGTAAGACACTATCTACTGCTTTATGTATATTTATATAACCAATGCATTGTATCTCTCCTTTGCTGCTTTGCATAAATCCACACCATGATGTATGTCCATTTTTATAACGGAACGCTATGTAAGGCTCAGAACAAATTGTTGGCATAACCTAAATACCATAATAGATTTAATAGATTGGATAGATGAAAACACATTCAAGGTCAATAACCTGTGACCTATTTCAGTGAAACCTCACCCAAACAAAAAAAAATCATCAATTAGACAAATTACCTGGACAAAAGACGAGTGAACTCCCATTAATAATTAATAGATCTATTTTGAAGTTGCGTGGTAGAGGATGGTATGTATTGATCAAACAATTTATTGCTAACATAAAACAGCACTGACCTATAGAATTGACCATCTCTAAAGCTCTAAAGTTTAAAGAAGCAATAAAAATACCAAAAAAGTGTTACGGGTTAAGACCAAAGGAATATAATGATGCCAAACAATCATATCCACTATAAACACCTATATATATTCTATGGTATGGACTATAACACTGGACAACAAAAAATATTTTTTGAAAATCGTCCGAAAATGACCTTGGTTTTGCTCAATCAGGTCAGGATTTTTTGCTACAAAAATTAAAAAAAAAAATCGTTTTTTTGTAAAAAAAAACAACACATTTTTGCGGATCATCAGCTGATAAACTCCTGACGATTTTTTCCGTTTTACTCAAGAAATAAAAGTCAACGTATTCAAATAATTCATTTTTTATTTATCCACCAAATTTGATAAGCATAATTATCATAATATTAGTATAACAATGAGCGTTACGTCAAACAAAAGTTCAGAGTTCAAGGCGTAAATTGGCGTTTCTTCTATTCCCGTGTTAGCAGCTGCTGGGTTGTCTCTCTTCAGAGACCAGCAGTAGTCCGCCAGCATGACTGCGTCCCACCTATCCTGGTACCTTTCCTCCATTTGGCGGATATCCTGATGGAACCTTTCTCCCTGCTCATCGCTCATCGCCCCAAGGTTTTCAGGAAACTTCTCCATTTGTGAAAACAGGAAGTGCATCTTTATACGCATCAAACATTCGAGTTTTTGGAAGTCCTCTATCATGCTGCTGATGAGTCTGGCGTGGTTTGTTGCCTTCGTGTTCCCCAGGAAGTTGTTTACCACCTGCACAAACGATTTCCAGGCGGCGCACTGAAGCGTGTTCATGGAGTTTGGAACTCTGTGTCCTTTATGAGCTGCCGTATCTGTGGGCCGTCGAAAATGCCGGCCTTCAGCTTCTCAATAGTCAGTTTAGGAAATGCTCGGCACATGTAGTTGAAGCACCTCCCATCCTTGTCCAGAGCGCGCGTTACTGTTTCATTAACCCAAGCTTCATGTGTAGCGGTGGGATCAATATCTTCTCCCGGTCAACAAGAGGTTCGTTTATGATGTTTCTCGCCCCAGGTACTAACTGCTCTCGCGCCGGCCACTCTTTCTTTACATAGTGCTGGGCTCTGTCGCGACTGTCCCACATACATATAAAGCATGGGTACTTCGTGAACCCGGACTGCTGACCAAGTAGAAAGTTCACCATCTTCAAGTCGACGCAGATGATCCATAGGTGCTGCTCATATTGGATTTTGTCGAGCACATACTTCACTGCTTCATATTTCTCTTCAAGAGTTGTGGAGTGCGCAAAAGGGATTGAGGCGAACTGACTACCGTTGTGGAGAAGTACACAATTTAAAGAGCGCTTGCAGCTGTCTATGAAGAGTCTCCAATCTCACGGATCGTATTGAGGACAGCCGAGTTTATCAAGAAGACCGGCGACATCTCGGCAGTACACAAGGTCTTCCTCCTGGCAGAAGTAGCCCATGTAGTCCTCATGCCTTCTACGGAAGAAAGTGATACGCGCGTCCTTGCCAAGTAGATTTTTCTCTTTGAGTCTGGAGGTCAACAGCTCGGAGGAATTATTCGACTAGCTGAGATCCCGAACCAGATCATTAAGCTCACATTGTGAGAACGGCTGCGGACCATCTTGTGATTCATACTCCTCTTCTGTATCTCCTCCTTCGTCTAAAGTGGTGGTCTCATCGTCGCTGTCAGGAAGTTCTCTGAACGCTGGTACAGGAATTTCTTCGCAGTGAGCAGCTGGACGACGGGCATATGGAAGGTCGGGGTACTGGTGGCTGTGCCTAATCAAGTGCTGATGCATTAAATAATCAAGTGAAAATCCAGATTGATGATTTATAAATAAAATATAATTATCTCTGTTTTTTTATAATTGTGATTATTTTGCTGCTAATTTTTATGCAGCTAATTTAGAGAAATGATTGAACTCAAAACCCCTGATATTATAATACGTATAGCTCGTCAGGTAGGTCTATGGCTGTATCTCAAGAAGTTGACCTGACAGAGCAAAATCAATGTGATATTCGGACTCAGAACACCAAAATTAGTTAAAATCAGTTGAAAAACCCCTGACAATATTTTGGCGGTTGCCCAGTGTAATGAAGTAAGCTATGTAGATTTGTATTGTATTTACCGAAGTAGTGATATACACATTTGAGTAAAATACTCAGACTGTAGCTCTCATTTATGGCTTTCATTGAAATTTCATAATGGATTAGTACAACTTTCATGGGTAGAACAACGTCCTGTGGAATACACAATCTCTTTACTCCGATATGGCTTATTACTTAATTTCGCTTATATTATGTTATTATTTGTGTGTATGATATTATCTGTGTGTATGATATTATCTGTGTGTATGATATTACCTGTGCGTATGATTTTATCTGTGTGTATGATATCTGTGTGTGTGATATTATCTGTGTGTATGATATTATCTGTGTGTATGATATCTGTGTTTATGATATTATCTGTGTGTATGATATCTGTGTTTATGATATTATCTGTGTGTATGATATCTGTGTGTATGATATTATCTGTATGTATGATATCTGTGTGTATGATATCTGTGTGTATGATATCAGTATGTATGATATGTGTATGTATGTTATTATCTGTGTGTATATTATCTGTGTGTATGATATCTGTGTATATGGCATCTGTGTGTATGTTATTATCTGTGTTTATGTTATTATCTGTGTGTATGATATTATCTGTGTGTATGATATTATCTGTGTGTATGATATATGTGTGTATGATATATGTGTGTATGATATTATCTGTATGTATTATATCTGTGTGTATGATGTTGTCTGTCTGTATTATATTATCTGTAATTATCTGTATGTATTATATCTGTGTATATGATGTTGTCTGTCTGTATTATATTATCTGTAATTATCTGTATGTATTATATCTGTGTGTATGATATCTGGATGTATGATATTATCTGTCTGTATTATATTATCTGTGTTTATGATATCGGTATGTATGATATCTGTGTGTATGATATCTGTGTGTATGTTATTATCTGTATGCATGCCTGTGTTTTAGTGCGCACGTCCCTTGATGATGCGCTGTTTTTTTTTTGGTTTTCAAATAATCTAATTAATTAAATTAATTAAAAAATAAAGAAACTATTAAAATACAATAGCTTCTTTGAACCTAATCATTCAAACACATTGTGGTGTAATAGCCCTGGAAATGTATTTCTTGCTTCAAAGTAAACACATCATGGTGTATTATCTCTGGAGATGTATTTCTTGCTTCAATGTAAACACATCATGGTGTATTATCTCTGGAGATGTATTTCTTGCTTCAAAGTAAACACATCATGGTGTATTATCTCTGGAGATGTATTTCTTGCTTCAAAGTAAAACACATCATGGTGTATTATCTCTGGAGATGTATTTCTTGCTTCAAAGTAAACACATCATGGTGTATTATCTCTGGAGATGTATTTCTTGCTTCAAAGTAAAACACATCATGGTGTATTATCTCTGGAGATGTATTTCTTGCTTCAAAGTAAACACATCATGGTGTATTATCTCTGGAGATGTATTTCTTGCTTCAATGTAAACACATCATGGTGTATTATCTCTGGAGATGTATTTCTTTCTTCAAAGTAAACACATCATGGTGTATTAACTCTGGAGATGTATTTCGATAAAATAAAACTGAAGGGTAAAAAAAAAAGTAAATCAAAGTTGTTGCTTTTTAAAGCCTATAGAAAGAATTAAAGACATTAAGGATGTCAACTTAGACATTGACAGAGATATTTGTTAATGTATTGATTTGCACTAGTGACAATACTCTAGGTTTTTTTTTAATGTCCCCCCACGGGATATTTTTATCTGGCAAAACTGTGTAAAAAGAGGCGACATATTTTTTTTTAGTATTGTCTGTTTTAAAGCCAATAAAAAGAATTAAAGACATAAAGGAAAGTCGCACTATCCCAAGAGAAATGCACCACAGTAAATAAAGAGGAAATGTTTTAATGTTTATTGGGCGGCCCGTGCAATTTGATCCGCGGCCCGGGGGAAGGGGGACGACAGCACTAGGAAACAACAATTTGCTGGAACAAACGTTAAAAGATAATTTTGACGTCCTGATTCCAAAAACGTTATTGAAAATTGTGTATAGGTCTTGTGTTAACCCAAATAGAGTCTGAAAATATTGTCTATTTTCTAAATTGTTACGGCTATCACATATTTATTTCAAATGTTACGCAACGGCGTAAAAAGATTGCTGCGTAGATTTTTACATAAAAATGTTAGGAAATAGATGTTTTCAAAGAAATTTATATATATATATATATATATATGTGTGTGTGTGTATGTGTGTGTGTGTATTATATACTGTATATGTATATATATATATATATATATATATATATATATATATATATACATATATATATATATTGCTATCTAGGGATCACAAAAATAACTAAAAAAAAAAAACAAGTGTAACTTTGCATAGGGTCCTAATAATTTTTTGTCTAGGGCCCCCAAGTATATTTTGTCTAGGGCCCCCAAGTATATTTCATCTAGGGCCCCCAAGTATATTTTGTTTAGGGCCCCCAAGTATATTTTGCCTGGGGCCCCAAGTATATTTCATCTAGGGCCCCCAAGTATATTTTGTTTAGGGCCCCCAAGTATATTTTGTCTAGGGCCCCAAGTATATTTTGTTTAGGGCCCCCAAGTATATTTTGTCTAGGGCCCCCAAAATATCTTTGTCTAGGGCCCCCAAGTATATTTTGTCTAGGGCCCCCAAGTATATTTTGTCTAGGGCCCCAAATATATTTTTGTCTAGGGCCCCCAAGTATATTTTGTATAGATCCCCCAAGTATATTTTGTCTAGGGCCCCCACGTATATCTTTGTCTATGGCCCCCAAGTATATCTTTGTCTAGGGCCACCAGGTATATTTTTCTAGGGCCCCCATGTATATTTTGTCTAGGGCCCCCAAGTATATCTTTGTCTAGGGCCCCCAAGTATATTTTTGTCTAGGGCCACCAAGTATATCTTTGTCTCCTTAAATGTAAGAATGTGTGCGTATACATTTATACAGTGTCGTCACTATGGTTGGTGTCACCCCTCCCCCCAGACGTCCAAAATATAATTTAACGTGAAATCATTTAAGAACTGCCACAACCAGCGAAGCAAAGTCAAATTATTATTTCGACAATGAATTTTATTCTAAATTTTTCCTTTCTAAGCTGCCAATAATGTCAATCACTCCATCAAAATCTTTCACCATATCACTTTCAATAGAAAACATAGCAAGATCAGTAAATCTTTTACTATCCTATAGTGTTTAGGTCCTCAACCAATGGTACGCGTACCCTAAAGGGTACGAGAAAGTTACAATTTAACTTTAAAACAATCGGAAATTTAAAGAACTTACGTGAGAGAGGTATCTTCGGAAATTTTTTCGCACCCTTGTTGGGTACAGTCTCAAAAAAAAAAGGTTGAGAACCGGGGTTACAGTGGATGGCAGGTAATTTTTTTTAAAATCAGTTTCAGCTTTTGAAAATCTCCTCTCGCTACAGACACACAGCTAGTGATAAATAATTGAAGGCTCAGTGAGAGTTTTGGCCGAGATTCTAGGAAGCCCCCATTCAGCAATGAATTTCAAAACATCAAAACATACTGACCACTCAATGGCGTTGTCAAGATCAACATCTTCCGCTTTCAGATTTCTTCTTAGCCTTCGTATCTTTTTTTTGTTTAAAGCTCATTTTCGAATAATTCATCATAAAAAAATCAAAGCGCTCAACATCTAGTCAGTGTGTGTTATGTCAGGCGTGCTAACGAACATAATTTCAAAATACTTTGCAGCCTTTAAATCCCTTTAAGTATCTACTTTACATTACGTGCTGAGACATTAATAAACTCATTTTGAGTTACATGTGATAGACAAGATATGGATGCCTTTATTGTACATGTAGACTGTCCTCTTTAATCTCATTAGGTGATCTGTTAACATTGAGTCATATTCAAAAGCGTCTCAACCATCTCAAGAATTGTATTCATTTACTTAGGCTCCAGATCCTATACATGCTGGCTACCTTGTGCTACCTCACACTTTTTTTTTATCTATGACCGGTTATACAATCCGACTGCACTGACTTCTTTTTGATATAACATTTGAATTGTTCATTTTGGTGTCACCCCTATATTGCTGTCACCCGGTGCGGCCCGCATTCTCTGGTGACGCCACTGTATGTATATATATATATATACATGTTGGGCCAAAAAAAGTGAGAACATCATATAACATACGAATTTTTTTAAAAATATAATTGTATATAATTAATTGTATTGTTTCATGTAATTTTGTTTGCAAAGTATTTAGCCAATCAGAAATCTTGTTCAATGTGTCCTCCCTGCTTATCAACAACTTTTCCTAAGCATACAGCTTAACAAACTTTGATATAATTATATTATACGCCATGTTCTCATTTTTTTTTGGCCCACTCTGTATATATGAAGCGGCCCACACTGACACCTTAGCCTAGGACAGGGGTCGGCAACCTTTTGAGACGGAAGAGCCAAAAATTACAATTTACAATTTTCTCAGTTTTTAAAGAGCCACTTAAATTGTTCTTTCAATATTATGGTATTTGATTAATATTAAGTATATAAAATAATATAATTATTATTATTTGCAAATGAAACTGTAAGGCCGCAATGCGACATCGAAAGAGCAGCATGCGGCTAGCGAACGGTAGGTTGCCTACCCCTGACCTAGGACTCCAAAAACCCTAACAGCACTGTATTCACTAACCTAAGTATAACAAGGAAATAAATCAAAAACCAAAAAGTTTGTAATCGACCATTGTGTGATTATGGATGAATCAACCATTAAGTAGTGCATTCATTTTGTGTATTGATATTCCTTCTCACTGGTGGTGAACGATCGGTCCATGACGTATTTTTTCAAAAAACCCGTGTCCACTGTACTTCTGTTGGAACGAAATGTTCAGTACTTTAGATCAGAGTCTTTTGTTTTCTAGAGATCAGCGGAAGACGTGAATATTTTTGTAATTAATTTTCAGCAATTATAACGAGTTATAATTTAAACTATGTTTGTATCTGTATGTGTGTGAGTGAATGTATATGTGTGTGTATGTCTTTTTTCCGACTTCCTTCAGTATATTTGACTGTGTGTGTGTGTTTGTGTGTGTGTATGTTTGTTACATTCTCCACTACTCCTCGTCTCTTATTCTGTATATCTCTCTTTTTATTTGTACGTGTGTCTTGTCGACCTAAATCTACCGATTTACTACCGTCTCCCCTCCACCAATCTTTTTTTATGAATGTGACAATCAGTGATGGTGGAAATTTAAGTAAAATGTTACAGTCTAAAAAGTTAACTAACTTTACTAAAAAAAAAAAATTAACAACGTATTTAACTAAATTTCTTTTTTTCACTTCCTTAGCTTGTAACTAAAAAAAAAAAGTAAAACTTTTAGGTAGTAACTTTTTAATTATCTTTTAGCCATCAATGTACAATGGATGTTTTGTGTTGAGCATTATGTAAAGGATTCATTATTATTATTTTTTATTATTGCGTATTTTAAGTGGCCAGTGTAATTAAAAAGTTTACACCCCGCCTTATCCGCCAAGCATTGAATTCATTGAAACGACTGAATCAATGAGCAAGTTAAAAATCATTGTCAGAGCAGTAATGGATATTGGCTTCTAATTTCATGACAGTACATCTTAAAATAAAGCGAACAAATTGAAGACATCGCACCAACTTTTGATTGACATGTGACAGGGATATATTCTATGCACTCAATTACTCTAATAATAAACATATTTTAATGATATATAATGCATGTTTAACTCTACAAAACGATTTAGTAACAATTAAATCATAATAGTTTTATACAGGTGAGTGTTCTGATCATTCTCTGATAAATGTTTTATCAAATTATCTTGTATTTTATGTGTAAAGCGTAAAGGAATAATTAAAAATGCTGACTTAATAGACAAAGTAAGATGTTCACTGCACTAAAATAATATTTCTTATAAAAAAAAAGTTAAAATAAGTTGAAACTTTTTTTAAACCTAGCTATGCACTATCAGTCTTATACTCTTTTAGATATTCAGATTTTGATGAGATGATCCACTGCACATTTGAACTCGCCAAAATGATTCTCCAACAACTTTTCAAAATAGTCTCACACAAATGAGTATTATGCTTACTATTGGTATTATGTGCCGAACAGTTTGTGAAGGACTTATGTTTATTAATAAATTATCGCCTATTGTAATTGGCCATAGATTACTGACTAAATGAGCACAGCTAAAAGATTTTTTTTATATAATTCGTAAAAATAAAGCCAAAAAATGGAATAAAACAGGTCATTACAGAAAGCACGGACATGCTCTGTTAATAAACATTTCTAAATAAGACGACGTATTTTAAGATTCTAATTCTCAGCATTTGACGACATTCGCCGAAGTTCAGCAGTCCCACAATAATAAAAGGGCCGCATCTGGTGTAGAACAGTCTATTAACTGTATACCTAAGAAATTATATGTAGAGAGGTTCCTACAGTTGTAGTGACATCCCTTGCCCTTCTGATTGTGCTACAGCTCTAATCGTACACATAGGTCTTATCTCTCCTATAACATTGTAGTTTTGTCCCTTGTAAATCGTCTGCTATTTGAAAGTCACTAAGGCGAGACCATAAAACAGAAAAAAAAAAGTGGTCCTTTTTTTTTTAAAAAAAAATATTCTTAATTTTACTAACTCTTTTTTAAAAAAAGAAAAAAAATGTACCAATGCTTTAAAAATTTTAAAGCAAAAAAAAATAAAAAAAAAAAATAAACAGATATTTTTAGAGAATAAAAGCATTTAACATTTTTATTTTATTCAATTGTTTTTACAATGATATCATATCAGGTAGAATTTTCAATTGTATTTTCTTGTAAAGGAGATAACCATAAAAAAAGCTTTAAGTAATTTAGATATCGTTTAGTTTCCCCTGAACTTCTGCTTGTTTCTCTTTCCAGTGAAGTATTCAGCTAATTATAATAATTATGACACACAGTGGACAAAATAAATATTTAAATTAATTTTGTTTACAGTAAATTAAATCTACTTTATGTGCGCGATTCATTTTCTCTAATTACTTTATGTAAAGTTTAAAATGTTATCAATTCTTTCAAATTAGTGAATGTATTCATCTGTAAAATGGCAATCATGTGTAATTGTGTAAATAACAATTTGAAGGGGTCTGTTTGGTGAGATTAAATGTTTGTTTACAATAAATTTTTCAAAACTGAAATTTAGTTTATTGTTGGCTGTAGTGTGTATTTACAAAAGTAATTGACACAATCAAAATTTATGCTTAATGATTTAATTTATTTTTATCAAAACAATTTTTGACATGTAAAGCTTATTTTATATGTTTAATAGTGAATCATAAATGATTAGCACATGTTTTCTACATTAAAAAATGTAAGTATCTAGAAGCAGATAAAGTTTTTAGCAGAAAAGGTGTTAGCTTTATCAGTATATCAGGATTATTCTTTATCAGTATATCAGAATTATTCTTTATCAGTATATCAGGATTATTCTTTATCAGTATATCAGGATTATTTCTGAAGTATCTATTTTCATAATGAATATATAGGCTAATTTGTTTAAAGAATATTATTATACAATTATAAAATAAAATAACATTTGTGAACTTTGATTAAAATAATCAAAGTATTTAAATACTGGGTGGAATTGTACTGTAAAATAGAAATCAGATACATGATATCTAAGGTTTTACTGATTTGAAAAAGTATTTATACATATTCTCACATTACAAAAAGACAGGTTCATAGTGAGTCGAGGACTAAAAAATGTTCATATTACAATGTTTTTTTTTTGGCAGACATTTTGTGTATTAGAAAACAGTTTTCCTTTCAATATCATTGTTTTAATTGTTAAACTGAATCTAAATTTCAGTCAAGATTTGATAGTTGATCCTGTCTATTTAAAATACGAGATGTTTATCTTTATTGTAAATTTGTAGCAACTAAAATATCGGGTCACTGTTTTATTGCTTTAGATTCACCATATGTATCATTCATAATGAAAATTTTGTCTCATTTTGCGCATAAAAATAAAGATTTTTCACTACTGTGCTTTATATTTATCTACAATTCGAGCATCTAATCAGATAATTTAATTTATATTAATCAAATAGTCTGAGTGGGGATAATTTTGGCATTTAATTACACTGGGTGTGGGGTAGTATTATACTAATCCAACATTTAATTACACTGGGTGTGGGGTAGTATTATACTAATCCAACATTTAATTACACTGGGTGTGGGGTAGTATTATACTAATCCAACATTTAATTACACTGGGTGTGGGGTAGTATTATACTAATCCAACATTTAATTACACTGGGTGTGGGGTAGCATTATACTAATCCAACATTTAATTTCACTGGGTGTGGGGTAGCATTATACTAATCCAACATTTAATTTCACTGGGTGTGGGGTAGCATTATACTAATCCAACATTTAATTTCACTGGGTGTGGGGTAGCATTATACTAATCCAACATTTAATTTCACTGGGTGTGGGGTAGCATTATACTAATCCAACATTTAATTACACTGGGTGTGGGGTAGTATTATACTAATCCAACATTTAATTACACTGGGTGTGGGGTAGCATTATACTAATCCAACATTTAATTTCACTGGGTGTGGGGTAGCATTATACTAATCCAACATTTAATTACACTGGGTGTGGGGTAGTATTATACTAATCCAACATTTAATTACACTGGGTGTGGGGTAGTATTATACTAATCCAACATTTAATTACACTGGGTGTGGGGTAGCATTTTACTAATCCAACATTTAATTTCACTGGGTGTGGGGTAGCATTATACTAATCCAACATTTAATTTCATTTATGTGTGCAACAGTTTGCCCAAGGCCCATAATGCTGTTAAGACTGACAAGTGCTTGTATTTATTTTGTTAAGTCCCTGTAAGAATGAAATATTTATGTTTTAGATATTGTAAACCACTAATGGGATGGTTTTTCCTTTGACTTCCTTAACCCCCATCATTGCTGAGAGTGCAATGAACATAGAGGCATAACGGGATACAATCATTAGTGACTAGCACAATTAATGTCAAGTTATCATTTAAGCCGGTGAACTATAAAAACTTTTATCAGGACTGAAAAAAAAATCCATCGTCTTTCAGCGTGAATCGACACCTGGTTAACAGTTAATTGCTTACACCCTCTGTCTGAGTAAGCTAAAAATAAACATTGTTTTGCAGGCTTCGTGTACAACAAAATTTAAAGTGACTAATTTTGAAATGAAGTGTTCATTACTTTAGGAAAAGGTAAAACTTGGCTTTCTGACTCTGTTTTCAAGCAGGCTCTCAGTCCCAAAAGCCCCCAAAACATCTGTCTAAACTGCTTCATAATGGCCACTATGTTCAGTGATCGATACAACTTTCCTGGCACATTGTAAAAGTTGTCAATACCCAAATAGGCAACAGCGGAGTTATGCAGACGACGAAGACGCAAAAAAAAAAAACAGCGATAAAGAATTTAGCGCTTTTTAAAACACTTTTTCTTCAGAATTTCTTTTTAAAAGACTATCTGGTACTATTACAATAAACACAGAAATGTATCAATAAAATACTTATCATTTATAATAAAAGAAAGGAAAATACATGTATATATGGCTTCATCGCAAATATCCTTTAAATTAGATTTCTTTTAGAAATATTCTAAAAATGAATGCGGTTTTTTTTGCAGATGTTTATGAGATTTGGTTATTTTTTTAAATTGTACTATAATTGGTCGAAAGTGTTAACCGCTACATATATTTTATTTTCAATCTAAAATACTGTAATATAATGTTCATGAAATTTGGAAAAATCCCTTACATAACACATGCTTTCCGACTAAAAGTACTTCATCATTACATTTCTAGAACTAGCGTACAAGCATATAACAGACTCCAATAGAAAATAATATTTGCATGTGACGGGCTTTTTGTCAAACTCTCAGTTACTTTTTCACTGCCCCCCCCCCGCCCCTTAAGCTATTGGCCTGGTCCCTGCTGTAAAATTTTCACGCTACGGGGCTGATATATGACATTATCTGTGTGTATGATATTATCTGTGTGTATGCCCGTGTTTTAGTGCTCATGTTCCTTGATAACGCACTATTGCTTTTGTTTTAAAATATTCTATTTAATTAAATTATTTAAAAATTGAAGAACCTATAAAAATATAATACCTTCTTTGAACCTAATCATTTAAACACTTTTGGTGTAATAGTTCTGGAAATGTATTTTTTGTTTCAAAATAAACACATCACGGTGCATTAGCACTGGAAATGTATTTCTTGTTAAGAAGTAAACACATCATGATGTGGTAGTTCTGGAGATGTATTTCTTACTTCAAAGTAAAAACACCATGGTGTATTATCTCGGGAGATGTATTTCGATAAATATAAACTAAATGGTAAAAAAGAAAAGTAGTTGTTTTTTAAAAACGTTTTAACCGTTAACTCAGACATTAAGAGAGATTTGTTAATGTATTGATTCGCACTAGTGACAATAGTTGAGTTTTTTTTTAAATCCCCCCCACGTGATATTTATATCTGGCAAAACAACAGTGTAAAAAAAAAGTTTAGTTTTTTTTTGTTTGTTTTAAAGCAATTAAAATAATTATAGGCATAAAGGTCGATAGCTCAATAACTCACTTGTGGATAGCAGACTCATATGTATTGATTTGCCCTAGTAGGAATATTTTTATTCTTTAAATTTTTACTTGCCATGTGTGCTACACTAGTGCAGTGGTCCCCAATCTTTTTATAGACGCGGCCCGGGGGTTCCCCCAACTGCACCGAGAAACAACAATTTTGCTGGCACTTGATTAAACAAATGTTCAAAGATAATTTTGACCACCTGATTCTTTAAAAAAATATTGAAAATTGTTTTTTTGTTTTGTGTTAACCCAAATAGAGTCTGAAAAATTTTCAATTTTCATACTTCTTACGGATATCACATTATTCTATCAAACTTTACTCCAAGGCGTAAACAGATTGCTGCATGGATTTTTACATAACAATTATAGGAAGTATACTATTTTTCAAAGATATATATAATTTGTGTTGATATTGAGGGACTTCAAATATAACTTTGAATATGGCCCATAAATGTAACTTTGAATATGGCCCATAAATGTCACTTTGAAGATGGCCCATAAATGTAACTTTGAATACGGCCCATAAATATAACTTTGAATACGACCCGTAAATGTAACTTTGAATAAGGCCCATAAATATAACTTTGAATGTGGCCCATAAATGTAACTTTGAATGTGGCCCATAAATGTAGCTTTGAATGTGGCCCATAAATGTAACTTTGAATATGGCCCATAAATGTAACTTTGAGTATGGCCCATAAATGTAACTTTGAATATGTCCCATAAATGTAACTTTGAATATGGCCCATAAATGTAACTTTGAATAGGGCCCATAAATGTAACTTTGAATGTGGCCCATAAATGTAAATTTGCATTAGCCCCAATAATTTCTTTGCCTAGGACCCCGAAGTCTATCTTTGCCAAAGGCCTCCAAAAATGTAACAATGCTGTTGTGAGATTCTTTTATTGACTTGTTTACACACACACTCACACACACACACACACACATATATATATATAAGGGGTCGCACTGGTACTCGTGCATAGGAACCCCCACCACCTCACACCCTAACAGCACTGTATACACTGTTCTAAATATAAGTATGAGAAGAAAAAAAAATCTAAAACGGAAGTTTGTATTGGGTCATTGTGTATTGATGGATGAATCAACGAGATAGTCTGTTAACCATGAAGTAGGGCATTCATTTTTTATATTGATTTTTCTTCTCACTTGTGGTTAACTGACCAGTACATGACGTGAACATGTTTTAACCTGTGCGGACTGTAGGTCTTTCAATACTTTAGGTCACAGTCTTTTAGTTTTCTAGAGATCAGGTGAAAGACGTGTATATTTTTGTTTTAGATTTTAAAATTATAACGAGTTACGAATTGAACTATATTGAGACGTATGTGTGTGGATGTATGTGTATGAATGTATGTGTGTGTGTGAGTGTATGTGTATGAATGTGTGTGTGTCAGTGTGTAAATGAATGTGTGTGATTGTGTGTGTGTAAATGTATGTGTGTGAATGTATATGTGTGAATGTATGTTAGTGAGTTTATGTGTGTGAGTGTGTGTGTGAGTGTGTGAGTGTGTAAATGTATGTGTGTAAATGTATGTGTGTAAATGTATGTGTGTGAATGTATGTGTGTGAATGTATGTTAGTGAGTGTATGTGTATGAGTGTGTGTGTGAGTGTGTGAGTGTATGTTAGTGAGTGTATGTGTGTGAGTGTGTGTGTGAATGTATGTGTGTGAGTTTGTGTGTGAGTGTGTGAATGTATGTTAGTGAGTGTATGTGTGTGAGTGTGTGTGAGTGTGTGAATGTATGTTAGTGAGTGTATGTGTGTGAGTGTGTGTGTGAATGTATGTGTGTGAGTGTGTGTGTGAGTGTGTGTGTGAGTGTGTGTGTGAGTTTGTGTGTGAGTGTGTGAGTGTGTGCGTGAGTGTGTGGATGTATGTGTGTGAGTGTGTTTTCCTCTCTTCACGCAGTATATCTGAGAGTGTGTATGTGTGTGTATGTGTGTATGTGTATGTATGTATATGTGTGTGTATGTTTGTGTATGTGTGTATGTGTGTGTACGTGTGTATTTAGGTGTATGTAGGTGTGTGTGCTTGTGTGTATATGTGTTTGTGTGAGTATTTGTGTGTATGTGTAAGTGTGTGTATGTGTGTGTATGTGTGTGTAAGTGTGTATCTGTGTGCATGTGTATGTATGTATATGTGTGTGTATGTGTGTTTATATGTGTATGTTTAAGTGTGTATTTGTTTGTATGTGTGTGTATTTGTGTGTGTTTGTGTGTGTCTGAGTGTGTGCATGTGTGTATGTGTGTGTATATACGTGTATATGTGTGTGTATGTGTGTGTATGCGTGTCTGTGTTTGCATATATGTATGTATGTGTGTGTATATGTGTGTGTATGTATGTGTATGCGTGTCTGTGTTTGCATATATGTATGTATGTGTGTGTATGTATGTGTATGCGTGTCTGTGTTTGCATATATGTATGTATGTGTGTGTATATGTGTGTATATGTGTATGTATGTGTGTATGTATGTTTGTGTCTAAGTGTGTGTATGTATGTATATGTAAATGTGTGTGTGAGTGTGTATATGGATTATGTCTATGTGTATATGTGTGTGTTTCTGTGTGTGCAGGGCCGGCGCCAGAGTATTTGCCGCCCTTGGCGAACCTGTCGCACTCCGCCCCCTACTAAAGGCAACTAAAAGAACTCATATTTAAAGTAATATTATAACTTTCATGAAGGAAAACTATGCTGTCGTTTGTTTCAATAACTATTTAAGTTGCAACAGAATCAATACAATGTCATGTATAATTGTGCTTTATGGCTATAGGCTACAATCTCTACAATGTCATGTATAATTGTGTTTTATGCCTACAGGCTACAATCTATACAATGTCATGTATAATTGTGTTTTATGGCTACAGGCTACAATCTCTACAATGTCATGTATAATTGTGTTTTATGGCTATAGGCTACAATCAATACAATGTCATGTATAATTGTGTTTTATGGCTATAGGCTACAATCAATACAATGTTATGTATAATTGTGTTTTATAGCTATAGGCTACAATCAATACAATGTCATGTATAATTGTGTTTTATAACTATAGGCTACAATTTATACAATGTCATGTATAATTGTGTTTTATGGCTATAGGCTACAATCAATACAATGTCACGTATAATTGTGTTTTATGGCTGTAGGCTACAATCTCTACAATGTCATGTATAATTGTGTTTTATGGCTACAGGCTACAATCAATACAATGTCATGTATAATTGTGTTTTATGGCTATAGGCTACAATCTATACAATGCCATGTATGATTGTGTTTTATGGCTTTAGGCTACAATCTATACAATGTTATGTATAATTGTGTTTTATAGCTATAGGCTACAATCAATACAATGTCATGTATAATTGTGTTTTATAGCTATAGGCTATAATTTATATAATGTCATGTATAATTGTGTTTTATGGCTACAGGCTACAATCAATACAATGTCATGTATAATTGTGTTTTATGGCTATAGGCTACAATCAATACAATGTTATGTATAATTGTGTTTTATAGCTATAGGCTACAATCAATACAATGTCATGTATAATTGTGTTTTATAACTATAGGCTACAATTTATACAATGTCATGTATAATTGTGTTTTATGGCTACAGGCTACAATCAATACAATGTCATGTATAATTGTGTTTTATGGCTACAGGCTACAATCTATCCAATGTCATGTATAATTGTGTTTTATGGCTACATGCTACAATCTCTACAATGTCATGTATAATTGTGTTTTATGGCTACAGGCTACAATCAATACAATGTCATGTATAATTGTGTTTTATGCCTACAGGCTACAATCTATCCAATGTCATGTATAATTGTGTTTTATAGCTACAGGCTACAATCAATACAATGTCATGTATAATTGTGTTTTATAGCTATAGGCTACAATTTATACAATGTCATGTATAATTGTGTTTTATGGCTACAGGCTACAATCAATACAATTTCATGTATATTTGTGTTTTATGGCTATAGGCTACAATCAATACAATGTCATGTATAATTGTGTTTTATAGCTATAGGCTAAAATCAATACAATGTCATGTATAATTGTGTTTTATGGCTACAGGCTACAATCTATCCAATGTCATGTATAATTGTGTTTTATGGCTACAGGCTACAATCTCTACAATGTCATGTATAATTGTGTTTTATGGCTACAGGCTACAATCAATACAATGTCATGTATAATTGTGTTTTATGCCTACAGGCTACAATCTATCCAATGTCATGTATAATTGTGTTTTATAGCTACAGGCTACAATCAATACAATGTCATGTATAATTGTGTTTTATAGCTATAGGCTACAATTTATACAATGTCATGTATAATTGTGTTTTATGGCTACAGGCTACAATCAATACAATTTCATGTATATTTGTGTTTTATGGCTATAGGCTACAATCAATACAATGTCATGTATAATTGTGTTTTATAGCTATAGGCTAAAATCAATACAATGTCATGTATAATTGTGTTTTATAGATATAGGCTACAATTTATACAATTTCATGTATAATTGTGTTTTATGGCTATAGGCTACAATCAATACAATGTCATGTATAATTGTGTTTTATAGCTATAGGCTAAAATCAATACAATGTCATGTATAATTGTGTTTTATAGATATAGGGCTACAATTTATACAATGTCATGTATAATTGTGTTTTATGGCTGTAGGCTACAATCAATACAATGTCATGTATAATTGTGTTTTATGGCTGTAGGCTACAATCAATACAATGTCATGTATAATTGTGTTTTATGGCTGTAGGCTACAATCAATACAATGACATGTATAATTGTGTTTTATAGCTATAGGCTACAATTTATACAATGTCATGTATAATTGTGTTTTATGGCTGTAGGCTACAATCAATACAATGTCATGTAAGTAATTGTGTTTTATGGCTGTAGGCTACAATCAATACAATGTCATGTATAATAGGTATAATTGTGTTTTATGGCTGTAGGCTACAATCAATACAATGTCATGTATAATTGTGTTTTATGGCTGTAGGCTACAATCAATACAATGTCATGTATAATTGTCATTTTATGTGGCTGTAGGCTACAATCAATACAATGTCATGTATAATTGTGTTTTATGGCTGTAGGCTACAATCAATACAATGTCATGTATAATTGTGTTTATAAAATGTGTGTCTGGCGCGAGAATTAAAAAGTAGATACTAAAGATACGGCCAGTATTGGCCTTGGGCTAAAACCTTTCATTTAGTTTTTTTTACCTTGTAAGATGAGCTGCTTGTTTGAGGTAACGTTAACAAGAGATTGACTTTTGACCACTGTGACTCGACGGGCTAATGCAGCTTATTGGGATACTTTGAAAAAAAAATCCCTTAAAATACATATTTTTATATATATTTTCATCCAGGTATTATATATTACATTTTTAATAAACATGAGGGCCTAAAAATAGATTTTATAATAAAAATAGGCTAGAGGTCCAGTGGGGGTTTTGTCCGCTGGGGTTTTGTCCGCTGGGGTTTTGTCCGCTGGGGTTTTGTCCGGATACCCATATATGCATATGCAAGCAGAAAGACAGACTAACAAGAAATCAGACCGACAGACAGAGACGGACAGATGGATGAACGCACAGAGAGACAGAAAGACACACAGGGAAACATACCATCACACAAAGACGGATGGATGAATGCGCAGACAGACAGAAAGATAGATAAATAGGAAGATAAACCGTCAGACAGAGACGGGTGGGTGGATGAATGCACAGACAAACAGAAAGACAGATAAACAGGAAAACAGACCGCCAGTCGGAGACAGGTGGATGGATGAATGCACAGACAGACAGATAGAGAAATAAATTAACTATGCTTTAAAAACTTTGTGTGCACTATTAACGGCTCTATTAAAATTATACTTGAATGTTATTGTTGATATTGATATAATCTATACCATATCAGATTAACTTTGACTCAAGGCTTGAGACAATCCCTCGCCTAACACCCCGATCTTATTTCACCTGGTTTACGTCCTCTGAAACACACACAGACACATCTTTTAGGTGTGTCTGACACATCTTTGAATGTGTCTGACACAACTTTTGAGTGTGTGTCTGGCAAATCTTTTGAGTGTGTGTCTGACACATCTTTTGATTGTGTCTGTCACACACATTTGTATGCGTGTCACATGTCTGGCAAATCTTTTGAGTGTGTGTCTGACACATCTTTTGATTGTGCCTGTCACACATTCGTATGTGTGTCACATGTCGCCGCACTCACAGCACGCACACACACACTCAAAGCACACACGCACGCACACACAAACAGGTCAATAAATAGATACATACCTGAACGATCAGCGAAGCTTATTATCCAAAAACATTCCATAAGTGGGTCATGTGTAGACACATCCAGTCAAAAACGAAGACACTTCTAAACACAAGGTGTCAACACTTTTTTACTTTTTTTTTTTTTGCTATAGACACATCACATATATATCACACACACACAAAGCACGTGAACAATGATACATCTATACAAAGATACATCCGTATGAAGATACATATTATAAATGAACGTCTCCAACACACTTGTTGATTTTATCCTTAAGTTTCCTGATCCATTCCTGAAATAAAAAAACCTTGTCAATTCCTACAACGTAGTTGCAATATCTTTGTGTGCTGCGTACTTTATTATATTATTTTTTTTTCACTAGTTTCAACTTTTGATATTTAAATGAACTATTTTCCCCTCTTTTCTAACACAGATGTCGTCTGCTCTATGTCATAGACAACGTATCTCCTAATACTGAAAGCAAGGGAGAGAAACCATAAAGGGGGAGGTAACAACTTGTGAAAAATGTTGCGTCCCAACAAAAAAAAACCTGCGCCGCCAGACGGAGGGGTGGGGTCGCAAAGCGTCTTACTTACTCTACACCAGGGCTTCTTAAACTATATGTCGCGACCCCATTTGGGGTCGCGTAGCGAAATTCTGGGGTCGAGAGAGATAAAAATAAAATTTAACCTAATAAATAAATCATCAAAAATATAATTTCATTTTTCTTTTATATTTGTATGGGGTCGTCAAGAAACTCGCAATCATAAATGGGGTCGTGAATTACAAAAGTTTAAGAAGCACTGCTCTACACTGACTCTATCAGTGGTGGCTGACGAAAATATTTTTTTTAAATTTTGTTAAGGAAAAAATATATATATGTATATAACTTTACAACCGTTGCGTTGAGAGTTTTTTGTTTTGTTTTCTCTTAATGAGGAGGAAGTAATCGAGTAACAAAAAATAAATAACAGCTCATTGCTTGGGTACCCCATCTGTTTGTTGAACATCTAAACTTTGTACTGTATTTATATGTGTCGGACACTCCATCTGTTTGTTGAACAATCTAAACGTTGCACTGTATTTATATGTGTCGGACACTCCATCTGTTTGTTGAACAATCAAACTTTGTACTGTATTTATATGTGTCGGACACTCCATCTGTTTGTTGAACATCTAAATGTTGTACTGTATTTATATGTGTCGGACACTCCATCTGTTTGTTGAACATCTAAACGTTGCACTGTATTTATATGTGTCGGACACTCCATCTGTTTGTTGAACAATCTAAACGTTGCACTGTATTTATATGTGTCGGACACTCCATCTGTTTGTTGAACATCTAAAGTTCTAAACGTTACACATTCATCACACAACCATATGTTAAATATCATACACATTCATCACACAACCATATGTTAAATATCAGACACATTCATCACACACATACATATGTTAAATATCATACACATTCAACACACAACCATATGTTAAATATCAGACACATTCATCACACACATACATATGTTAAATATCATACACATTCAACACACAGCCATATGTTAAATATCAGACACATTCATCACACACATACATATGTTAAATATCATACACATTCAACACACAGCCATAGTATCTCACAGTATCCTCCCGATTTCGTCGAGTGTCCAGTCACAAAAACTCTCCAGTTCGTCAAGGCCAGACTACGTCAGCTACGTCCCTTGTTACAGAACGGGGGGGGGTTGTGCGATTCCTGCTCTCCGCTTATGTTTCCAAACAAACCATTTCCTTTATATCAACAGCATCCAATATTGACAATATCCACTAATAAAGCTCCCATCGCTGCGAATGCCTTGAGAAAATTAGATGTTTTTAACTTGGTTCATTTCATTACAGCAAATTTTCTTTTCATTGGTTCGGCCTGTGCACAAATCCCCAAATCAGATGATTTTTTTTATTACGTATCATTTAAAATGGGCGGAAAAAAAGTTTCGCATTTTAGCTCTGACTCTATTTTTTTTTTAGTTTCGTTTAAATAATGAATTCGTTCAATAAATAAAAAAAAAAATTCAGCAGACGCGTATTGAATTGTTTCCCCTTTACAATAGACTTAAAAATTCATTATTTCTCTTTTTCTTTGTACAGTCAGTCTAATAGGGGAGTCATTTAATTTACACTCTTTACGATTCACTGTTTATTTATAGGTCACAAAATTAGATGTGTATAGTCACAGTATAGATGTACATACAAAAAATAACCTGTCGCAGTATAGTGGTAGATACAACAAACAACCTGCCACAGTATAGTGGTAGATACAACAAACAACCTGTCGCAGTATAGTGGTAGATACAACAAACTACCTGTCGCAGTATAGTGGTAGATACAACAAACAACCTATCGCAGTATAGTGGTAGATACAACAAACAACCTGTCGCAGTATAGTGGTAGATACAACAAACAACCTGTCGCAGTATAGTGGTAGATACAACAAACAACCTGTCGCAGTATAGTGGTAGATACAACAAACAACCTGTCGCAGTATAGTGGTAGATACAACAAACAACCTGTCGCAGTATAATGGTAGATACAAAAAACAGACATCGTTCATTAACATAATGTACCCACAGACACTGATCATTAACATAATGTACCCACAGACACTGTTCATTAACATAATGTACCCACAGACACGGTTCATTAACATAATGTACCCACAGACATCGTTCATTAACATAATGTACCCACAGACATCGTTCATTAACATAATGTACCCACAGACACTGTTCATTAATATAATGTACCCACAGACATCGTTCATCAACATAATGTACCCACAGACATCGTTCATTAACATAATGTACCCACAGACACGGTTCATTAACATAATGTACCCACAGACATCGTTCATTAACATAATGTACCCACAGACATCGTTCATTAACATAATGTACCCACAGACATCGTTCATTAACATAATGTACCCACAGACACTGTTCATTAACATAATGTACCCACAGACATCGTTCATTAACATAATGTACCCACAGACATCGTTCATTAACATAATGTACCCACAGACACTGTTCATTAACATAATGTACCCACAGACATCGTTCATTAACATAATGTACCCACAGACACTGTTCATTAACATAATGTACCCACAGACACTGTTCATTAACATAATGTACCCACAGACATCGTTCATTAACATAATGTACCCACAGACATCGTTCATTAACATAATGTACCCACAGACACTGTTCATTAACATAATGTACCCACAGACACTGTTCATTAACATAATGTACCCACAGACATCGTTCATTAACATAAAGTACCCACAGACACTGATCATTAACATAATGTACCCACAGACACTGTTCATTAACATAATGTACCCACAGACATCGTTCATTAACATAATGTACCCACAGACATCGTTCATTAACATAATGTACCCACAGACACTGATCATTAACATAATGTACCCACAGACATCGTTCATTAACATAATGTACCCACAGACACTGTTCATTAACATAATGTACCCACAGACATCGTTCATTAACATAATGTACCCACAGACACTGTTCATTAACATAATGTACCCACAGACTTTGTTTATTAACATAATGTACCCACAGAAATCGTTCATTAACATAATGTACCCACAGAAACGGTTCATTAACATAATGTACCCACAGACATCGTTCATTAACATAATGTACATACAGACACGGTTCATTAACATAATGTACCTACAGACACGGTTCATTAACATAATTTACCCACAGACACGGTTCATTAACATAATGTACATACAGACACGGTTCATCAACATAATGAACCCACAGACACGGTTCATTAACATAATGTACCCAAAGACACGGTTCATTAACATAATGTACCCACAGACATCGTTCATTAACATAATGTACATACAGACACGGATCATTAACATAATGTACCTACAGACACGGTTCATTAACATAATGTACCCACAGACACTGTTCATTAACATAATGTACCCACAGACATCGTTCATTAACATAATGTACATACAGACACGGTTCATTAACATAATGTACCCACAGACACGGTTCATTAACATAATGTACCCACAGACATCGTTCATTAACATAATGTACCCACAGACACGGTTCATTAACATAATGTACCCACAGACATCGTTCATTAACATAATGTACCCACAGACACTGTTCATTAACATAATGTACCCACAGACATCGTTCATTAACATAATGTACCCACAGACATCGTTCATTAACATAATGTACCCACAGACACGGTTCATTAACATAATGTACCCACAGACATCGTTCATTAACATAATGTACCCACAGACATCGTTCATTAACATAATGTACCCACAGACACTGTTCATTAACATAATGTACCCACAGACACCGTTCATTAACATAATGTACCCACAGACACGGTTCATTAACATAATGTACCCACAGACACGGTTCATTAACATAATGTACCCACAGACATCGTTCATTAACATAATGTACCCACAGACATCGTTCATTAACATAATGTACCCACAGACACGGTTCATTAACATAATGTACCCACAGACACCGTTCATTAACATAATGTACCCACAGACACTGTTCATTAACATAATGTACCCACAGACACTGTTCATTAACATAATGTACCCACAGACATCGTTCATTAACATAATGTACCCACAGACACTGTTCATTAACATAATGTACCCACAGACATCGTTCATTAACATAATGTACCCACAGACACTGTTCATTAACATAATGTACCCACAGACACGGTTCATTAACATAATGTACCCACAGACACTGTTCATTAACATAATGTACCCACAGACATCGTTCATTAACATAATGTACCCACAGACATCGTTCATTAACATAATGTACCCACAGACACTGATCATTAACATAATGTACCCACAGACACTGTTCATTAACATAATGTACCCACAGACATCGTTCATTAACATAAAGTACCCACAGACACTGATCATTAACATAATGTACCCACAGACACTGTTCATTAACATAATGTACCCACAGACACTGTTCATTAACATAATGTACCCACAGACACTGTTCATTAACATAATGTACCCACAGACACTGTTCATTAACATAATGTACCCACAGACATCGTTCATTAACATAATGTACCCACAGACACCGTTCATTAACATAATGTACCCACAGACACTGTTCATTAACATAATGTACCCACAGACATCGTTCATTAACATAATGTACCCACAGACATCGTTCATTAACATAATGTACCCACAGACATCGTTCATTAACATAATGTACCCACAGACATCGTTCATTAACATAATGTACCCACAGACACTGTTCATTAACATAATGTACCCACAGACACTGTTCATTAACATAATGTACCCACAGACATCGTTCATTAACATAATGTACCCACAGACACTGTTCATTAACATAATGTACCCACAGACACTGTTCATTAACATAATGTACCCACAGACATCGTTCATTAACATAATGTACCCACAGACACTGTTCATTAACATAATGTACCCACAGACATCGTTCATTAACATAATGTACCCACAGACATCGT
This sequence comes from Bulinus truncatus, assembly GCA_021962125.1. Taxonomy (NCBI): domain Eukaryota; kingdom Metazoa; phylum Mollusca; class Gastropoda; family Planorbidae; genus Bulinus; species Bulinus truncatus. The sequence goes on from JAGDYQ010000076.1 coordinate 3,304,142, forward strand.
TCATTAACATAATGTACCCACAGACATCGTTCATTAACATAATGTACCCACAGACACTGTTCATTAACATAATGTACCCACAGACATCGTTCATTAACATAATGTACCCACAGACACTGTTCATTAACATAATGTACCCACAGACACTGTTCATTAACATAATGTACCCACAGACACTGTTCATTAACATAATGTACCCACAGACATCGTTCATTAACATAATGTACCCACAGACATCGTTCATTAACATAATGTACCCACAGACATCGTTCATTAACATAATGTACCCACAGACACCGTTCATTAACATAATGTACCCACAGACATCGTTCATTAACATAATGTACCCACAGACACGGTTCATTAACATAATGTACCCACAGACATCGTTCATTAACATAATGTACCCACAGACACTGTTCATTAACATAATGTACCCACAGACATCGTTCATTAACATAATGTACCCACAGACACTGTTCATTAACATAATGTACCCACAGACATCGTTCATTAACATAATGTACCCACATACACTGTTCATTAACATAATGTACCCACAGACAATGTTCATTAACATAATGTACCCACAGACATCGTTCATTAACATAATGTACCCACAGACATCGTTCATTTACATAATGTACCCACAGACACAGTTCATTAACATAAAGTACCCACAGACACTGTTCATTAACATAATGTACATACAGACATCGTTCATTAACATAATGTACCCACAGACATCGTTCATTAACATAATGTACCCACAGACATCGTTCATTAACATAATGTACCCACAGAAATCGTTCATTAACATAATGTACCCACAGACATCGTTCATTAACATAATGTACCCACAGACACTGTTCATTAACATAATGTACCCACAGACATCGTTCATTAACATAATGTACCCACAGACACTGATCATTTACATAATGTTCCCACAGACATCGTTCATTAACATAATGTACCCACATACACTGTTCATTAACATAATGTACCCACAGACACTGTTCATTAACATAATGTACCCACAGACATCGTTCATTAACATAATGTACCCACAGACACGGTTCATTAACATAAAGTACCCACAAACACGGTTCATTAACATAATGTACCCACAGACATGGTTCATTAACATAATGTACCCACAGACACTGTTCATTAACATAATGTTCCCACAGACATCGTTCATTAACATAATGTACCCAAAGACACTGTTCATTAATATAATGTACCCACAGACATCGTTCATCAACATAATGTACCCACAGACATCGTTCATTAACATTTTGTACCCACAGACACGGTTCATTAACATAATGTACCCACAGACACTGTTCATTAACATAATGTACCCACAGACATCGTTCATTAACATAATGTACCCACAGACACTGATCATTAACATAATGTATCCACAGACATCGTTCATTAACATAATGTACATACAGACACGGTTCATTAACATAATGTACCTACAGACACGGTTTATTAACATAATTTACCCACAGACACGGTTCATTAACATAATGTACATACAGACACGGTTCATTAACATAATGTACCCACAGTCATCGTTCATTAACATAATGTACCCACAGACATCGTTCATTAACATAATGTACCCACAGACACTGATCATTAACATAATGTACCCACAGACACTGATTATTAACATAATGTACCCACAGACATCGTTCATTAACATAATGTACCCACAGACACGGTTCATTAACATAATGTACCCACAGACATCGTTCATTAACATAATGTACATACAGACACGGTTCATTAACATAATGTACCCACAGACACGGTTCATTAACATAATTTACCCACAGACACGGTTCATTAACATAATGTACATACAGACACTGTTCATCAACATAATGAACCCACAGACACGGTTCATTAACATAATGTACCCACAGACAATGTTCATTAACATAATGTACCCACAGACATCGTTGATTAACATAATGTACATACAGACACGGATCATTAACATAATGTACCTACAGACATCGTTCATTAACATAATGTACCCACAGACATCGTTCATTAACATAATGTACCCACAGACACGGTTCATTAACATAATGTACCCACAGACATCGTTCATTAACATAATGTACCCACAGACATCGTTCATTAACATAATGTACCCACAGACATCGTTCATTAACATAATGTACCCACAGACACTGTTCATTAACATAATGTACCCACAGACATCGTTCATTAACATAATGTACCCACAGACACTGATCATTAACATAATGTACCCACAGACATCGTTCATTAACATAATGTACCCACATACACTGTTCATTAACATAATGTACCCACAGACAATGTTCATTAAAATAATGTACCCACAGACATCGTTCATTAACATAATGTACCCACAGACATCGTTCATTTACATAATGTACCCACAGACACAGTTCATTAACATAAAGTACCCACAGACACTGTTCATTAACATAATGTACATACAGACATCGTTCATTAACATAACGTACCCACAGACATCGTTCATTAACATAATGTACCCACAGGCATCGTTCATTAACATAATGTACCCACAGAAATCGTTCATTAACATAATGTACCCACAGACATCGTTCATTAACATAATGTACCCACAGACACTGTTCATTAACATAATGTACCCACAGACATCGTTCATTAACATAATGTACCCACAGACACTGATCATTTACATAATGTACCCACAGACATCGTTCATTAACATAATGTACCCACATACACTGTTCATTAACATAATGTACCCACAGACACTGTTCATTAACATAATGTACCCACAGACATCGTTCATTAACATAATGTACCCACAGACACGGTTCATTAACATAAAGTACCCACAAACACGGTTCATTAACATAATGTACCCACAGACATGGTTCATTAACATAATGTACCCACAGACACTGTTCATTAACATAATGTTCTCACAGACATCGTTCATTAACATAATGTACCCACAGATACTGTTCATTAATATAATGTACCCACAGACATCGTTCATCAACATAATTTACCCACAGACATCGTTCATTAACATTATGTACCCACAGACACGGTTCATTAAGATAATGTACCCACAGACACTGTTCATTAACATAATGTACCCACAGACATCGTTCATTAACATAATGTACCCACAGACACTGATCATTAACATAATGTATCCACAGACATCGTTCATTAACATAACGTACATACAGACACGGTTCATTAACATAATGTACCTACAGACACGGTTTATTAACATAATTTACCCACAGACACGGTTCATTAACATAATGTACATACAGACACGGTTCATTAACATAATGTACCCACAGACATCGTTCATTAACATAATGTACCCACAGACATCGTTCATTAACATAATGTACCCACAGACAATGATCATTAACATAATGTACCCACAGACACTGTTTATTAACATAATGTACCCACAGAAATCGTTCATTAACATAATGTACCCACAGACACGGTTCATTAACATAATGTACCGACAGACATCGTTCATTAACATAATGAACATATAGACACGGTTCATTAACATAATGTACCCACAGACACGGTTCATTAACATAATTTACCCACAGACACGGTTCATTAACATAATGTACATACAGACACTGTTCATCAACATAATGAACCCACAGACACGGTTCATTAACATAATGTACCCACAGACAATGTTCATTAACATAATGTACCCACAGACATCGTTGATTAACATAATGTACATACAGACACGGATCATTAACATAATGTACCTACAGACACGGTTCATTAACATAATGTACCCACAGACACTGTTCATTAACATAATGTACCCACAGACATCGTTCATTAACATAATGTACATACAGACACGGTTCATTAACATAATGTACCCACAGACACGGTTCATTAACATAATTTATCCACAGACACGGTTCATTAACATAATGTACATACAGACATGGTTCATCAACATAATGTACCCACAGACATCGTTCATTAACATAATGTACCCAAAGACACTGTTCATTAATATAATGTACCCACAGACATCGTTCATCAACATAATGTACCCACAGACACGGTTCATTAACATAATGTACCCACAGACACGGTTCATTAACATAATGTACCCACAGACATCGTTCATTAACATAATGTACCACAGACCTCGTTCATTAACATAATGTACCCACAGACAAGGTTCATTAACATAATGTATCCACAGACACTGTTCATTAACATAATGTACCCACAGACATCGTTCATTAAAATAATGTACCCACAGACACGGTTCATTAACATAATGTACCCACAGACACGGTTCATTAACATAATGTACCCACAGACATCGTTCATTAACATAATGTACATACAGACACGGTTCATTAACATAATGTACCTACAGACACGGTTCATTAACATAATTTACCCACAGACACGGTTCATTAACATAATGTACATACAGACATGGTTCATCAACATAATGTACCCACAGACATCGTTCATTAACATAATGTACCCAAAGACACTGTTCATTAATATAATGTACCCACAGACATCGTTCATCAACATAATGTACCCACAGACACGGTTCATTAACATAATGTACCCACAGACACGGTTCATTAACATAATGTACCCACAGACATCGTTCATTAACATAATGTACCACAGACCTCGTTCATTAACATAATGTACCCACAGACACGGTTCATTAACATAATGTATCCACAGACACTGTTCATTAACATAATGTACCCACAGACATCGTTCATTAACATAATGTACCCACAGACACGGTTCATTAAAGTAAAGTACCCACAAACACGGTTCATTAACGTAATGTACCCACAGACACGGTTCATTAACATAATGTACCCACAGACACTGTTCATTAATATAATGTACCCACAGACATCGTTCATCAACATAATTTACCCACAGACATCGTTCATTAACATTATGTACCCACAGACACGGTTCATTAACATAATGTACCCACAGACACTGTTCATTAACATAATGTACCCACAGACATCGTTCATTAACATAATGTACCCACAAACACTGATTTTTAACATAATGTATCCACAGACATCGTTCATTAACATAACGTACATACAGACACGGTTCATTAACATAATGTACCTACAGACACGGTTCATTAACATAATTTACCCACAGACACGGTTCATTAACATAATGTACATACAGACACGGTTCATTAACATAATGTACCCACAGACATCGTTCATTAACATAATGTACCCACAGACACTGTTCATTAACATAATGTACCCACAGACACTGTTTATTAACATAATGTACCCACAGAAATCGTTCATTAACATAATGTACCCACAGACACGGTTCATTAACATAATGTACCGACAGACATCGTTCATTAACATAATGAACATACAGACACGGTTCATTAACATAATGTACCTACAGACACGGTTCATTAACATAATTTACCCACAGACACTGTTCATTAACATAATGTACATACAGACACGGTTCATCAACATAATGAACCCACAGACACGGTTCATTAACATAATGTACCCAAAGACACGGTTCATTAACATAATGTACCCACAGACATCGTTCATTAACATAATGTACCCACAGACATCGTTCATTAACATAATGTACCCACAGACACGGTTCATTAACATAAAGTACCCACAAACACGGTTCATTAACATAATGTACCCACAGACACGGTTCATTAACATAATGTACCCACAGACACTGTTCATTAATATAATGTCCCCACAGACATCGTTCATCAACATAATTTACCCACAGACATCGTTCATTAACATTATGTACCCACAGACACGGTTCATTAACATAATGTACCCACAGACACTGTTCATTAACATAATGTACCCACAGACATCGTTCATTAACATAATGTACCCACAGACACTGATCATTAACATAATGTATCCACAGACATCGTTCATTAACATAACGTACATACAGACACGGTTCATTAACATAATGTACCTACAGACACGGTTCATTAACATAATTTACCCACAGACACGGTTCATTAACATAATGTACATACAGACACGGTTCATTAACATAATGTACCCACAGACATCGTTCATTAACATAATGTACCCACAGACATCGTTCATTAACATAATGTACCCACAGACAATGATCATTAACATAATGTACCCACAGACATCGTTCATTAACATAATGTACCCACAGACACTGTTCATTAATATAATGTACCCACAGACATCGTTCATCAACATAATGTACCCACAGACACTGTTCATTAACATAATGTACCCACAGACACGGTTCATTAACATAATGTACCCACAGACACGTTTCATTAACATAATGTACCCACAGACATCGTTCATTAACATAATATACACACAGACATGGTTCATTAACATAATGTACTTACAGACACGGTTCATTAACATAATGTACCTACAGACACGGTTCATTAACATAATTTATCCACAGACACGGTTCATTAACATAATGTACATACAGACATGGTTCATCAACATAATGTACCCACAGACATCGTTCATTAACATTATGTACCCAAAGACACTGTTCATTAATATAATGTACCCACAGACATCGTTCATCAACATAATGTACCCACAGACACGGTTCATTAACATAATGTACCCACAGACATCGTTCATTAACATAATGTACCACAGACCTCGTTCATTAACATAATGTACCCACAGACAAGGTTCATTAACATAATGTATCCACAGACACTGTTCATTAAAGTAAAGTACCCACAAACACGGTTCATTAACGTAATGTACCCACAGACACGGTTCATTAACATAATGTACCCACAGACACTGTTCATTAATATAATGTACCCACAGACATCGTTCATCAACATAATTTACCCACAGACATCGTTCATTAACATTATGTACCCACAGACACGGTTCATTAACATAATGTACCCACAGACACTGTTCATTAACATAATGTACCCACAGACATCGTTCATTAACATAATGTACCCACAGACACTGATTTTTAACATAATGTATCCACAGACATCGTTCATTAACATAACGTACATACAGACACGGTTCATTAACATAATGTACCTACAGACACGGTTCATTAACATAATTTACCCACAGACACGGTTCATTAACATAATGTACATACAGACACGGTTCATTAACATAATGTACCCACAGACATCGTTCATTAACATAATGTACCCACAGACATCGTTCATTAACATAATGTACCCACAGACACTGATCATTAACATAATGTACCCACAGACATCGTTCATTAACATAATGTACCCACAGACACTGTTCATTAACATAATGTACCCACAGACATCGTTCATTAACATAATGTACCCACAGACACTGTTCATTAACATAATGTACCCACAGACACTGTTTATTAACATAATGTACCCACAGAAATCGTTCATTAACATAATGTACCCACAGACACGGTTCATTAACATAATGTACCGACAGACATCGTTCATTAACATAATGAACATACAGACACGGTTCATTAACATAATGTACCTACAGACACGGTTCATTAACATAATTTACCCACAGACACGGTTCATTAACATAATGTACATACAGACACGGTTCATCAACATAATGAACCCACAGACACGGTTCATTAACATAATGTACCCAAAGACACGGTTCATTAACATAATGTACCCACAGACATCGTTCATTAACATAATGTACCCACAGACATCGTTCATTAACATAATGTACCCACAGACATCGTTCATTAACATAACGTACATACAGACACGGTTCATTAACATAATGTACCTACAGACACGGTTCATTAACATAATTTACCCACAGACACGGTTCATTAACATAATGTACATACAGACACGGTTCATTAACATAATGTACCCACAGACATCGTTCATTAACATAATGTACCCACAGACATCGTTCATTAACATAATGTACCCACAGACAATGATCATTAACATAATCTACCCACAGACATCGTTCATTAACATAATGTACCCACAGACACTGTTCATTAATATAATGTACCCACAGACATCGTTCATCAACATAATGTACCCACAGACACTGTTCATTAACATAATGTACCCACAGACACGGTTCGTTAACATAATGTACCCACAGACACGGTTCATTAACATAATGTACATACAGACATGGTTCATCAACATAATGTACCCACAGACATGGTTCATTAACATAATATACACACAGACACGGTTCATTAACATAATGTACCCACAGACACGGTTCATTAACATAATGTACCCACAGACACGGTTCATTAACATAATGTACCCACAGACATCGTTCATTAACATAATATACACACAGACATGGTTCATTAACATAATGTACTTACAGACACGGTTCATAAACATAAAGTACCCACATACACGGTTCATTGACATAATGTACCCACAAACACGGTTCATTAACATAATGTACCCACAGACACGGTTCATTAACATAATGTACCCACAGACATCGTTCATTAACATAATGTACATACAGACACGGTTCATTAACATAATGTACCCACAGACACTGTTCATTAACATAATGTACCCACAGACACTGTTCATTAACATAATGTACCTACAGACACGGTTCATTAACATAATTTACCCACAGACACTGTTCATTAATATAATGTACCCACAGACATCGTTCATCAACATAATGTACCCACAGACACTGTTCATTAACATAATGTACCCACAGACACTGTTCATTAGCATATTGTACCCACAGACAATGTTCATTAACATAATGTACCCACAGACATGGTTCATTAACATAATGTACCCACAGACACAGTTCATTAACATAATGTGCCCATAGACATCGTTCATTAACATAATGTACCCACAGACACGGTTCATTAACATAATGTACCCACAGACATCGTTCATTAACATAATGTACATACAGACACGGTTCATTAACATAATGTACCTACAGACACGGTTCATTAACATAATTTACCCACAGACACGGTTCATTAACATAATGTACATACAGACATGGTTCATCAACATAATGTACCCACAGACATCGTTCATTAACATAATGTACCCACAGACACTGTTCATTAACATAATGTACCCACAGACACTGTTCATTAACATAATGTACCCACAGACACTGTTCATTAACATAATGTACCCACAGACATCGTTCATTAACATAAAGTACCCACAGACACTGATCATTAACATAATGTACCCACAGACACTGTTCATTAACATAATGTACCCACAGACATCGTTCATTAACATAATGTACCCACAGACATCGTTCATTAACATAATGTACCCACAGACACGGTTCATTAACATAATGTACCCACAGACACGGTTCATTAACATAATTTACCCACAGACACGGTTCATTAACATAATGTACATACAGACACTGTTCATTAACATAATGTACCCACAGACATCGTTCATTAACATAATGTACCCACAGACACTGTTCATTAACATAATGTACCCACAGACACTGTTCATTAACATAATGTACCCACAGACATCGTTCATTAACATAATGTACCCACAGACACTGATCATTAACATAATGTACCCACAGACACTGTTCATTAACATAATGTACCCACAGACATCGTTCATTAACATAATGTACCCACAGACATCGTTCATTAACATAATGTACCCACAGACACTGATCATTAACATAATGTACCCACAGACACTGATCATTAACATAATGTACCCACAGACATCGTTCATTAACATAATGTACCCACAGACATCGTTCATTAACATAATGTACCCACAGACATCGTTCATTAACATAATGTACCCACAGACATCGTTCATTAACATAATGTACCCACAGACATCGTTCATTAACATAATGTACCCACAGACACTGTTCATTAACATAATGTACCCACAGACATCGTTCATTAACATAATATACCCACAGACACTGATCATTAACATAATGTATCCACAGACATCGTTCATTAACATAAAGTACCCACATACACGGTTCATTAACATAAAGTACCCACATACACGGTTCATTAACATAATGTACCCACAGACACGGTTCATTAACATAATGTACCCACAGACATCGTTCATTAACATAATGTACATACAGACACGGTTCATTAACATAATGTACCCACAGACATCGTTCATTAACATAATGTACATACAGACACGGTTCATTAACATAATGTACCTGCAGACACGGTTTATTAACATAATTTACCCACAGACACGGTTCATTAACATAATGTACATACAGACTCGGTTCGTCAACATAATGTACCCACAGACACGGTTCATTAACATTATTTACCCACAGACACGGTTCATTAACATAATGTACCCACAGATATCGTTCATTAACATAATGTACCCACAGACACTGATCATCAACACAATGTACCCAAAGACACTGTTCATTAACATAATGTACCCACAGACACGGTTCATTAACATAATGTACCCACAGACATCGTTCATTAACATAATGTACATACAGACACGGTTCATTAACATAATGTACCCACAGACACTGTTCATTAATATAATGTACCCACAGACATCGTTCATCAACATAATGTACCCACAGACACGGTTCATTAACATAATGTACCCACAGACACGGTTCATTAACATAATGTACCCACAGACACGGTTTATTAACATGATGTACCCACAGACATCGTTCATTAACATAATATCTTAAAAATCATATATAGTACATTGGATGTTAAAACACAACCAATAGAAATACACACTCTACTACGATACTAAAATCTTAAATTAAATGTTAGATGTCTAATGGACTAAAGTGTAACAGATTTTCGTTCTGTTTATTTAAGATCTATGTAGTGAAAAAAAACACTCAGTGAATTGGCAAATCCAACCGACTTTAATCATTTAAAAAAAAAAAAACAACTCTTCATGAATAACTCCAGCTTGTTTACTTTTTTTGTGGAACATTTTATTTAAGGTAACCCAGGCGTCTAAAAATAAAATAGAGAATTCCCGATTAAAGAAAAAGTTGATTTTTTTTTTCTGATTATTTTTATAGTGTTAAAATTGTTTATTCATATTGAAATATGGCTTACTATCACGGTCCAATCATTAACTATCTTTATCAGGCCATGTATTTTGTTTAATAGAGGTTTTTGACAGTTTTTTTTGCGGTTTTCTCAAAATCGCTTTCTTTTTAAAATGTAACTTTTTTTGAGTGTACCGAAATAAAAAATTCAGTTTATTTTTTTTCAATTTTTTCTAAAAAAGAAATTGGACGTTTGTTTGAAACACACTCATTAACATTTGTGCAAAATTATTTTATGATATCTACAATAGATTTTTAAAAATTGGTTCTTTGAAAATATGTCTTAAAATTACACTTTTTCACCCCAAAAAGTCATATAATATATTTTTTATACATTTTTTTTATAATTTTTTAATTTCTGTGTTCATTAATTGGTCTGTTGATTGCATGAGCCGAAAATGGCTAATGTTGCTTAAAAAAAAAAGAAGCAAAACAAAGTAGCTGAATACATGCATCGCTGTATGGATCACCTTAAAATACTAATGTGCAAAAAAAATTAAAATAAATAATTATTTATAACAATTTGAAAATATCAAAAATTGAAATGTAATTTTGGTTGTATCATGTTTCATATTGAGCAGGTGTCTTTTGACTTAAAAAGAAAATAGGAAATCAATTGATTTACGTAAGTCTAAAACAAATCCGCCCACAATAAGTCAAACAAATTAAAATAACAAAAGTCAATATAAGGTTGCAATAAATGGCTTAAAAAATATTTTTTGGAGATTTTTGTCCAACACTCTTTAAACAGAGTGAAATAAAGAATGATTGATTTATTAAGTATAAAAGGTGTCAAGGTGGCATAAAGTAGGTGAATGGGGTTTAGGTCGGTGTGTATGTTAGGAAGGGAGTTGTATATGATGTTGTGTGTTACATGTAGGCCCTGATTTAAGAGCACCTTGTCTGAATTGTACTTAAAGGTCTGGAATTGTAGCGAGTCAGCCCTGTTGACGGTCTTGATTTGAATGGCAGCTAATCGGCCCTGAGGGAGTTAGACCTAGAAGGCCCTGAGGGAGAACTAGACGGCCCTGAGGGAGTTAGACCTAGAAGGCCCTGAGGGAGTTAGACCTAGACGTTCCTGAGTTAGACCTAGACGTTCCTGAGTTAGACCTAGACGGCCCTGAGTGAGTTAGACCTAGACGGCACTGAGGGAGTTAGACCTAGACGGCACTGAGGGAGTTAGACCTAGACGGTCCTGAGGGAGTTAGACCTAGACGGTCTTGAGGGAGTTAGACCTAGACGGTCCTGAGGGAGTCAGAACTAGACGGTCCTGAGTGAATTAGACCTCGACGGCCCTGAATGAGTTAGACCTAGACGGTCCTGAGGGAGTTAGACCTAGACGGTCCTGAGGGAGTTAGACCTAGACGGTCCTGAGGGAGTCAGAACTAGACGGTCCTGAGTGAATTAGACCTAGACGGCCCTGAGTGAGTTAGACCTAGACGGCCCTGAGGGAGTCAGAACTAGACGGTCCTGAGTGAGTTAGACCTAGACGGTCCTGAGGGAGTTAGACCTAGACGGCCCTGAGGGAGTCAGAACTATACGGTCCTGAGGGAGTTAGACCTAGACGGTCCTGAGGGAGTCAGAACTAGACGGTCCTGAGTGAGTTAGACCTAGACGGTCCTGAGTGAGTTAGACCTAGACGGTCCTGAGGGAGTTAGACCTAGACGGTCCTGAGGGAGTTAGACCTAGACGGCCTATGCTTGAGAGGTCACTAGACAGTGTCATTTAATAGTTGATGTTTGTAACATAGTTTACTTTTTATATGGTAGTACTATTTGACCATGTGCCAGTTTTATGTTGTATTGATATAACTAGGTGGATGATGGCAATCGACACAGAACTATACTTTTCCTCAATCATGAGTTGCATTAAAGTTATTTGTTGTGTAATTTATCAAGAGTCACGGATTTGTGTACGATATTTATGTCAATGTGTATGTCCAACCTACGGGGACCAGGTGGGACCCTCTAGTCAATGTACCCCTTGACCACGAGATGACCAAATGGGTTGGACAAAAAGGACACACATTCCATCTATATAGGCATATGTATTGTGTATGAAATAAACAGAGGGAAAATATTGACAATCAAATTTAAAATTAAACTAAACACTCAGACAATGGAATATCATTACTTATCATTTTGGTATATACATTAAAATTATCAATGATACCTATATGGATCACACTGTAATACTCTTTTAATCGCCTGAAAAACCACCAGCTTGTTACGGTGGATTCTCTTCTCTGATTTACTTTGACTAAGACATAGGTAATTGGTGGCTTTGTCAATAAGTTCATTCAAACACGATTTGTAAGCTCCACAAGGAACCACTTTCATGTTCTTATTTTTGTGCATCATTGAAATATTAGGGGATTGTAAATCATAGACGAATTTCAACTCAAATTCATTTTTTTCAGCATAATTGACTTCCCTGAGAAGTTTCAACATGACATTGTTAGCATTAAAACATTTCTTTAGTAAGCGCTCTGCTGTTGATGTTGTTCCTGTTGAATTAGAAAAACGACACATCCTCCCATTTAGATGACGCACAAGTGAGTGTGAATTGAACAGAACATCCACCAAGACATGGACGAAGTTGATGTTCCCTTCATATGGGTGACTTTTTTTATCATCATTGCTGCAGTTATAATAGTTTTCTACCTGGAAACACAAAAAAAAAAGAAAATGTATAAAATAACAGTGTGTTTTAATTTACATTCTAGCATAATATCTATCTATCTATCTATCTATCTATCTATCATCTATCTATCTCATCTATCTCATCTATCTATCTATCTCTATACATATATATATATGTTTTATCTTATTTGAAACCCGTGTGGATAGGCCGAACTCCCATCGGGCGCCCCACAGGTGGCTGATAGGGGAAAGCTCACCATATATGGTGAGCAGGCTTGCGGAGCCGCCATATTTTTTTCCGGCTCGGCTTCGGCTCCCTATTAAGATAGTATCACACGAGACAAAATTTCGTGTAATTGCTCCACGCTAACATGCCGTTGATAAAAAGTTATGAAAATAGGTACTAACGCCCCATCCTAACGATCATTCTGCACATTCCAGGTTCACCACTGGGTCGAGGTCCCAGCAGTTAAAATATTTTGTAGTAACGTTTGTCACGCCCCCCCCCCCAGCTTCTCGCCCTGGTATATTGACAGGAAGCTAGTTTGACCTTGGACCTTTAGTCAGTACGGTGCTGGAAGTCATACGAGTTAGTTCTGTGTAGGCAATTCTGAGTAGTAGTTGTAGATTGTAGTGTAGTAGTAAGTAGTAGACGCAAAGACATAACTAGACAAGGACTTATGTTATATATATATATATATATATATATATATATATATATATATATATATATATATATATATACCTCTCAGCCGCCGTCTTAAGCCGCAACGAAGCCTGTAAGCTGTAAGCCGCCACAAAAAATGTTAAGCCAAGCTGCCAAAAACTTTCCTAAGCCGTGGGAGATTCAGAATTACCGCTAAAATTTTGCGTTGCGTAATACGTTCTACTGTTGTACAACAGTTTCACAACACCACTGCTACACATCGTTGAGATTAGTTTACCAACACCACTTAATTTTATATTATCTCAGCCTGCACATCAGTGATATTCTAGTTATTAAAATCATTTTAGTTATAGTTTTGATTAGTTTTTTTAGCAATCATTTTTATTATTATTTTGTTATTATATAGTTATAGTTATTGAATAATTTTCGTAAGCACTGCAAAACTTCAAATGCCCATCGATACGACAGATACATGCCAATGTCAGGACACAAAACTGGCCTTCAAGCACTAACTAAAAAAAAACCAGATGTTCTCTGGACGCACTGCAGGCTCCATAGAGCAGCTCTCGTATAAAAAATATGAGTTAGAAACTTAACTACGATTTTACAAAAGTAATGAAAGTTGTAAACTATAGAAAAAACAGTCCATTAAAGGTTTGTTAATTTGGAAAGCTGTGTGAAGATATGGGAGCTTTTCAGCCCGTCCTTGTACACCATGTATTTGTCATTTTATTTGACAAGCACACTCTATTTATTACACATGCACATAACATTTTAAAAATAGAACTAAATCAGTTGCTAATTTGGTAATAAGACTTAACTATTCATACTTATTTCAACAAAAGTTTATTGTTACCTATCATAGTAATTATGAAGACGAAGGAACTTAATTTACATACAAGCTGACCACAAAGTACAATTATAATGAATGACAAGTATGTAACTGTTCACAATTTTGGATAATTTTCTTGAACTTGGGAACTAGTTTACTTGTTGTGATTTGCATGACCGAATTTAAATTGTAGTCAGTCAACATTGATCTCTTCTTAGAAGTGTTTATTTTCAGACAAGAAAACGCTTGTTCACAAAAGTAGCCTACATGGACCCAAATAGTGACAAAACCCTGCAGCAAAGTTTTTAGGTGTGGGAAACATCCTGAAAACTCCGAAACCGACTTGAACTTCCCCTTCAGGTCATAATCTGCTTATAGGTCAAGCATCTCTGACTAATATTCTTTAGCCATAAAACTGATTTAATGTCCCTAGATTCGAATCAAATACAAAAAAATATCGCGAAAAATCTTAACAAAGAGGATTAACATAGGACCGCAACATGTACACGCGTTCGGGCCGCATAATGTACTTTGAGGGCCGTAGTTTGCCCACCCCTGAACTAAATCAATTAGTCTTGATGTATTTGAATGAATAGGTCTTGATGTATTTTAATGAATAGGTCTTGATGTATTTGAATCAATGAGTCTTGACATTTATGAATCAATGAGACCTCGAGTATCCAAATGATGAACAATTAACTAATGGAATCAACTTGTCATCAGTTATTTGAATCAATAACTTCAATAGATCAATGACACAAGGGTAAGCTTTACAATTCCACTCAAGATTTAAGGCAATTCTACTAATTCGTGTCATTATGAAGCGATAACAAAAACCGCATCCTATAATTTGATTTATAAAAGTTTTTATAGATATGACGATCGGGAAGGATTTTTTTCTGCGACTAATATAATAACACTTGAAATCTAACTCATTTTTGTATTTTTACATTTTTTAAAAATTGGTTCTTAATTTAATTAAAATTTTTATTATTTTTTTTATTATTTTTAACATAAATTTTTATATTAACTTATTATATACAATATATTATAAAGTATTATTTATTTATTTCAAAACTGTTGTTTGTATGACTAGTAAAAGTACAGTAGATAAATATTTTGACAGTTACCTCCCTTATAAAAAAATATCGGTGATACCTAGTGTGATCGTTGGGATCCGGCTTTTAACAGGGGTGCTAGGCATTTTCCTAAGCCACGGCTTAAGCCGGCTAGCCAGCCATAACAATTCTAAGCCAGCCATCATCAGTTCTACGGCGCGGCTGAGGGGTCTATATATATATATATATATTCATCAATGTTAGAAGCCATTAAAGTTACATCCTTATATGTGTATACCAAGCGTTGTAGTTATTGTGGACTGTGGTTGTTGTAAAGTAAAATCATTCCAGCTAGAAACACAGCAGTAAACTAAATAACTAGATACCGCTACAAATTTAACAAGTAAAAACCACTGCTACATAGTTAACAAGTAAAAACCACTGCTACATAGTTAACAAGTAAAAACCACTGCTACATAGTTAACAAGTAAAAACCACTGCTACAAATTTGGCGAGTAAATCATACTGCCGCATATTTGAGCAAAAAACCACCGTAACAGTCAGGAACTGGAAAAATATACGCATGTCGGTTTTACTAAAAACAAACCATTTCAGTGCATCCAGAAACATATCATTATTTTCGACCGAGGTTTCACTAGTCGCCATTTTCATAAGTGATAAAAAGTTATTTCAATGATAGAATTAGCAAATAGTACAATGATACATTATTTAAAATATTTTAAAGACTTCAGTATTTATATTTATTATTTATAAAGTGACTATTCGGACCCGGGTACCAATAAACTCCGATTTTTATTCGGACCCCGTCCCAAAAAAGTCCGATTTGTTATTCGGAACCGTAGCAAATGTGCACTTAGCTTAGCTATACATAAACTTTATTATTGTTTTTGTTTATTTTTTTTATAATTGTTTTAATTGTATGATTTAATCGCTACTTGTCACGGGTCCGAATAACAATCGGACTTTATTGGGAACTGGGTCCGTATAGCCACAGCCTTATAAATGTATCTACTCTATTTCAGCTATTCTGTTTATAATAAGTTTGTTAAATACAGAAAGCGACCATTTTGTTTTTAGTATATTAAAAATTCGCTGTCAAATATTATACAAAATAACGTTTTCTACTTGTCGTCGTAGTAAAAATTTATTTTTAAATGATTGATATAATAATTCTATGAAATAAAGCTGTTTTAACTTTATATATAACAAAATAACATGCCATTAAAAAAATTTCGGAAGTTAACAAAATTTAAAACGAACACAAAAGAGTCCTCATTAAAGATTTCTTGTGGTGATGTGAGTGCACGCTGTCATTTAACTGCTTTTACCGTTGTTGAGTTCGTAAAACATGACAATATTTCAAATTGTAGGGCAAACATATTCTGAATTTTAAAGCTAAAAAAAAATTCTGCTGTAAAAAAACATTTGGGAGCCGTGGAGCCGCTAGATTTCTTTCGGCTCTGGTTCTGGCTCAGGCAAAAAGTAGCGGCTCCACGGCTCCGCAAGCCTGATGGTGAGCCCCGTTAAAATAAAATTCTCTGTGCGGACCGATGCAGGCAACATACTTGTAGTTAGTGGAGGGATCCACAAAGGCTAAGGGACCTAACCTTAAACAAAGGCAGCTACCCCCCCCCTCCCCCACTGCGCCCGCCATTCCACTGATTCGTATTATTAATACATCATCCTTTTACTAATAAAAATGCCTGCGTAATGTTCACCTAAACATAATAATAATTATAAATATTACCTAACTTTTCCTTTACCATCATTTTCGCTTCACACTTTAAAAAAATTCCGAGTAGCCTACATATTTCAAATTTACTAAATAATAATAAGATTAAGAAACGTAAATAGAGGGGATGGGGAAGCATTTAGATTCGAGAATTGAACCAAATACTGACGGAGACGAATTAACGAGTGTTAGCTTTCTGGAAAGGCGGGGGGGGGGGTGCGCTAGATACTAATTTAGCACATAATTTTTTTTGTTTTATTCGTCCGACTTTATTAGACTTGGGCAGACCCGAAAAAAAGTAATAAAGAATAACTGCAGTGCATGCACACATCTTTAGTCTTAGACATATATCCTGACAACTAAAAGAATACATTCTGAAAAAAAAAACAATAAAAAAACCGTCTCTGTCAGGAATCGAAAATAGATAGTCAGCATAAAAGTAAGTCAACCCAAATCTCATAATCCATTCTGCCAGCACATCACACAAACAAAGCTAAAATTTTAATGTAGGCTACAATTAGAAAAAAATAGCTCGGTTATGTTTTCACTTCCTTTTGACCTGGTTTTAGGCCTATATTCTTATTTTGTAATTTAAAATAATTCAAAGCCGTATTTATTTAAAAAAAAAATAACATTGATTAATGCCGATACTGGTGTTTATATTTCGGATATTGTTGTTAATTTATGTATACTGAGGTATCCAATTATCAATCAGTTCTTCTTACGATGATATAGATCATTTTTTCTAGATATATTTTTAACTAATCTAAAATACTGCCTAAGAAAGTAAATACATAATTTAGATCAGCATCAAACGAATGGAATTTGATGTTATGAACGTACCTTATTTTCGAAATCCATTTTGTCTGTTTGTCTAGTTTTCTTTTTCTTTGGTTTAAGTCTCAACATGTTTCTGCATAACTTTCTCCGTCTGACCATCTCCATGTCTGAGCGAAACTGGACAAAGTAACTCTTGAATGGACACTATGACGTTATAGTTTATAATTAGTGCTAATGTTGAGTCTTCTCCCATGCAATGTTCATAAGATACAGTATCACTTTAGACTAGAAACGTATTTAAACCTACATGTATTTATACTTGGATGATATTGTTAGGATGTTGTCAAACAATGGAATGCAGGTAAACAAAGAATTGGGTCAGTCAACAAGCCGTCCAGGCCAGGCCATTGTAATTATCTTGGACACTATCAACCAAGGTGTTCATAGACTGATTAAATACCACCTGGGAATACAATTGTTAATATGTTACTTGTGCCCCATATAACAACAACCTAAAAGTGGTCTATTTTAAATATTCAGTTTTCTATCAAATAATGATCTATTTGTAATATTCAACTATATATATATATATATATATATATATATATATATATATATATATATATATATATATATATAAAGAATAGATTCTGCTTAATTGGGACACCGCTTAATTGTTGCATAGCTTATTTGTGTCAAATCTCAAAGAAACCAAACCACGAAGCCAATAGCAAATTTGGGACAGCCGATGGGTAGGAACATAGTCTTTATTAGTTATTTTAGGATTTTAGGCAAACAGTTTAATTAATATTTGATAGGGGCTTATTTGGAAAATGTGCCTGTCAGGGGCCCTTATTGAATTTCATATTTGATGTATAGTTTCAACTGGGACCTCTTTTGATTGGCTTGTAGTGTGTTTATCCATAATAACGGATATCGTGATGTTTATACAGAGAACTCAGTTTATTGGCGGTTATTTCGGGGCCATTATTGTCAGTTTGACGGTAACCTACTTGTGCGTGGCAGCACCGTAGATCACAGAGTGTTTTAGCCCGATCATTTGCGTTTGTGTCTTACATTATGTCATGGGCTTTACACACACACACACACACACATATATATATATATATATATATATATATATTTCATGCTACATGCTTATCATTTCACGTTCGCATTTTTTAAATTATTGTTACAATTGTTACATTGTATCTTGGTGTAAAATCAATGCATTACTTGTTTAACATTCAGTAATCATTTCTTGTGTTACATTCATTACTCATTACTTGTGTTGCATTCACTACGTATTACTCGTGTTACATTCATTGATAATTAATAATGTTACATTCATTGATAATTAATTATGTTACATTTATTGATAATTACTTGCGTCACATTCATTACTTACTTACTGCTTGTGTTTTAGTCATTACTCATTGTTTGTGTTTTACATTTACTACTCGTGTAGTAAATTACACTTGGTTTTTGTCTTAAAAGCTGTCTACGTCACTGCCCGTGTGAGGCAGCACTGAACAAAGGTCAATTGACCAAATATTTTACACATTTGTTTCAATTGACCAAATGTTTTACACATTTGTTTCAATGACAAAAAACAAAATAATTTTTAAAAAAGCACCCCCTATTTTTAGACTTGTTTTAAAACTATACAAACCTGAAACACCCTAAAGTCAAGTTGTTGCTTCTATATGGGTGGGTGGATTGGGGGTTGAGATAAATGTAGTTTGGGAAAGTGGGGGGGGGGGGGGGGGAAAGGGGGGTAGGGGGTGTCAGGTGTGAGATGGGTTAGATAATTCTTACTATTTCTACAGAGTAAGAAATATGTTAGTATGAGAAATGTCTATTTCATTTAAACAAAAGGACACACTTTCTATGTGTCTAGGCCTATGTTTTAATACAAGACACACATTCTATGTATCTACAGAGGTAAATATTGACAATCAAATTGTGAAAAAACTCAAACTCAAAGACAACAAAATTCTCATTATTTTTTTTTCAATTCGTGTTAATTAGTATCCCATTAAATTTACCAGATTGATCTGTAATGGTTACATTTTATTGTTCTCTTAAACGCCTGAAAAACCACGAGCTTGTTATGGTGGATTCTCTTCTCAGATTTTCTTTGACTAAGACGCAGGTAATTGGTGGCTTTGTCAATGAGTTCTCCAATTTCAGTTTGAATGTTCTACAATTGACGGCTTACCTATTGTGAAACTTTAAGATAAAATGGGTTGGTAAATCAGACAGTTGTTTAGACAAGGGTATATCATTTTCTTCATTATAGACTTCCGTGAGAAGTTTATTCAAGACACTGTTTAGATTGAAACATTTCCGAGTCAAGCGATCAGCTGTTGACGTTGTTCCTGTTAGTTCAGTAAATTTATACAGCGTTGAACTGAGATGGTATGAGAATGATATTGCATTGTACAGAACATCTACCAACACATGGACCTAGTTGATGTTTCCTTCATAGGGATAACGTTTTTGATCATCATTTCTGAGGTTATAACGGTTTTCTTTCTGGAAACAGAGATAGCGGTGGGTTTAACTAAACATTTGCAAAAATAATATATATATATATATATATATATATATATATATATATATATATATATATATATACACAGTGATTTTTTTCTAGCGAAAAATGTTTGGGAACTCATTTCACATCTGTTTTTTAACTTATGTCAGAAAATACTATAATAGTCTATAAAAAAAAAAAGGTATGGGAACTCAGCTCCAATGAGTTCCCACTGAAAAAAAGCACTGTATATACATGTGTGTTTGTGTGTGTGTACAATTTTATATAAAACCGATTGGACGTTTCCTCCATGCACTTTGCTATACTAATGTACATCACCCCTGTTATCACCAATGCCGGTAATAGTGGTTACTATTCATAAATTATTGTTAATTATTGTATACTACTAGTACCAATTGTTAATCAGGACCTAGAAAAATTATTTTTGTTCGAGCTATTTGTTTTTCAGGTCGACAGTGGAGTGCTCTACATTACTCGGCTACCTGTAACTCAGTGCTATTTACGACACTGTTTTTTTTTTCCTTTTTCGCGATTTATAGTTAAATAATGTAAAATACTGCTTTAAAAAATACACAATTTAGATAATCATCTAATAAAAGAACTCAGGTGCTATGAATGCAGCTTATTTTCGAAATCCATTTTGTCTGTTTATCTAATTTTCTTTTTCTTTGGTTTAAGTCTCAACATGTTTCTGCATAACTTTCTCCGTCTGACCATCTCCATGTCTGAGTGAAACTGGACAAAGTGACTCTTGAATGGATACTGTGACGTCACGAGGGTAAAGTTTATGTATTGGGAAGATGTTTAGGCTTCCCCCATGCAATGTTCGTCAGATACAGAATCACTAAAAACTAGAAAACTATATAAGACCATTTATACTTGGATAATATTGCTAAGATGTTGCTAAACAATGGGCTACAGGTAAAAAAAGAATTGGGTCAGCCAACAAGCCGAGAGCCCAATAATGATTGATTTATCAAGTATAAGGAGGACACACATTCTATCTATATAGGCGAATCTATCTTTTGAGAAATAAACGGCGGAAACATTATAATCAAATTGAGAAACAAACTCACACGCAAAGACAACACAATACTTTTCATTTTGTGTTTATTTGTATTTTATTAAAAGTTCCAGCCAGACACAATTTGGCCGCATTCTTTCGCTCTTTTAACCGCCTGAAAAACCACCAGCTTGTTACGGTGGATTCTCTTCTCAGATTTACTTTGACTAAGACGTAGGTAACGTGTGGCTTTGTCAATGAGTTCCTCTAGACAACTGCTGTAAGCTCCACAAGGAACCACTTCCCTCTTCTTATTAGTGTGCATCATTGAGATAATATGAGGTTCTAAGTCATAAAGAGATTCATACAATATTTCATTTTTTCTGCATAGTAGACTTCCCTGAGAAGTTTTAACATGACACTGTTTACATCAACAAATTTCTTTGCTAGCCACTTTTTTGTTCGTGTTCTTCCAGTTGAACCATAATACAATGAGTAAAAGATTTCACGTACAAATGAACGAGTACTGTGTAGAACATCCATCAAGACATGGACGTAGTGAATTTTTCCTTCATAAGGATGACTTTTATTTTTATTATTACTGCAGTTATCATGGTTTTCTTCCTGGAAACATAGATATCCATAATACAAAAGAACGACGTGTTTTACTAACCACTTGCATAAAAAAAATTAAATATTAAAATCTCTTGACATCAATATATATGTACTATCTTTTTTTTGAACATCTAAGCCCCTGTCTTAATGACTATAAATGAATTATCTTGTTTAAAATTATATTAATTTAATAAAAAAAATGTTAAATTGCGATACTTTTTACTCAAACTTTTCCTACCCCGAAATTCACAAGACTGTTTTCTCAGTTACTATTAATTAATGCCGGTACTGGTGTTTACATTGACCAATGCCGGTACTGGTGTTTACATTGACTAATGTCGGTACAGATGTTTACATTGACTAATGCCAGTACTGATGTTTACATTTCGTTTATTGTTGTAAGTTATTGTATACTGCGGTCTCCAATTATCTTCAGGGCTTAAAAAAATTATTTGCTTAGTCACATATCTATCAGTTACGGATGTGTTTGTTAATTTTTTCGAGAAATGTTTGTTATTAATCTAAAATACTGTTTAAGAAAGTAAATACATTATTTAGGTGAGCATCAAATGAATAGAATTAGGTGTTATGAACTTACCTCATTTTCGAAATCCATTTTGTCTGTTTTTCTAATTTTCTTTTTCTTTGGTTTAAGTCTCAACGTGTTTCTGCATAACTTTCTCCGTCTGACTATCTCCATGTCTGAGTAAAACTGGACAAAGTAACTTTTGTATGGACACTATGACGTCACGAGGGTTCACGAATTGGGATTATATTGAGGCTACTCTAATGCAAGATACAGAATCACTTTAGACTAGAAAATTATTTAAGACCATTTATACTTGGATGATATTGTTAGGATGTTGTTAAACAATGGGCTACAGGTAAAAAAAGAAACGTGTCGGTCAACAAGCTGGTCCAGGCCAGGTCATTGTAATTATCTTGGACACTTTCAACCAAGATGTTCATAGTCTGATTAAATACCACCTGGGAATTCAATTGTTAACAAGTTTCTTAGGTACATAGAGACAAGCTTTCAAAGAAATGAATTGTAAATCAATGTTTATCAATGCAGGAACTGTGCCCCATAAGACATCAACCTAAAAGTGGTCAATTTGAAATATTCAGTTTTCTATTAAATAGTGGTCAATTTGAAATATTCAGTTTTCAATTAAATAGTGGTCTATTTGAAGTATTCTCCATATCTGAATTAAACTGGACACTGTTTACTATGAGGGCTAACGTTTATCTATTAGGATGATGTTGAGGCTTCTCACACGTAATGTTGATAAAATATTGAATCACTAAAGACTAGCATATAATTTCTGACCATTTTTACTTTGATAATATTATTAGGGAGTTGTCTAACATTGATTTACAGGTAAACAAAGTAACGTGTCTGTCAACAAAGTGGTCCAGACTTGGTCATTGTAACAATCTGAGACACTTTCTTCCAAGGTAGTCAAGGACTAATTAAATACCATTTGGGAATCCATTTTTAAAACACTGTTTACCAATGCGAGGCCTGTACCCCATGGGACAACCAACTGATAGTGGACAATTTTAAATGTTTAGTTTTCTATTATATAACGGACAAAATGAAATGTTCAAATTTCTATTAAATAATGTACAATAAGAAATGTTTAGTTTTCTATTAAATAATAGATAATTTAAATGTTCAGTTTCTAATTTTGAATTATTTTCTTACAGCGCAACCCTGTGTGGCCCCCCACTCTATTGGATTATTTACGGTTGGAATTTTTGTTGTTGCTGCTAACAGTTTGTTTTAACCCCAACATTTGACACCCACCATTGACCCGTAAACTGTCTCGTCTTAGGTCATCGCTGTTTACAAACTTTACGTCACTATTAAACCTAATACAAAAATTACCACGTATTGATGAATTGTTATTTCTAAACTGTCCCTTGTCAGGTGATGGGTGCATCTTCCCAATGCTTCGCACAGTGATAAAAAACTTGCCAACCCTTTATTGACTGAGACATTGGTGGGTGTGTACAAAGTCGTTCTTAGGTATTACTGGGATCATAGGCAGAGAGCTTTAGGGATACTTGGGATGTGCCTATAAAATTTTGATCGGAGCTTTTTTAAGAATATATTTTTGATGGGTGGTCGCCCTTTAAGTTGGATTCTAGTGTGTCTATCCATGATGACGGCTATAGTGATGTTAAAGTCAGAGATTCCAGTCTAGAGACGGTTGTCAGTGGATAATTGATATCAATTCTGCGAGAACCAACTTGTACATGGCAGTACAGTAGAGCAGTGGTCCCCACAGCCCCCGGAACGTTTACTGTTGTGTATTACTCTCGGGATTGTGTGCGACTTTCCATGTACGAGCGGTTAACCTGGAGCTGAGAGGCGGTGGTATTTTAGATCAAAAGAACCAAAGATATAAATAATCAACGTCTGCCCCCCCCCAACCCTTCACCCCCAGCGGGCTGCGGTTAAATTTATTAGACGGTGACCGGTCCGTGTCGAGAAAAAGGTTCGGTGACCACTGCAGTAGAGCACAGAGTGTTGTTGCCCATTAAATTGTGCGTGTGTGCGTGTGTCGTACATTATATTCTGTACCTAACACAATTAATCTCTTGTGTTACAATAAGCAATCATTGCTTGTGTTACATTAAATTCGTTACGTCACTGATCATACAATTATGGAAATTTGTTATATGTTAAGGGAAATGATAAAATTAATTTTTTGAATTTGTTACGTTGTAATAGATGTAAGTACGAAGAACTTTCTTATAATCAAATCATTTCATTTTTTTCCAAAAAAAATATTATTATAGTTATGAGTTCAGTGCCTGGTTCAGGACAAAGTATGTGGATTAAACCCCGCTTGTGGGTTTCGGCTGGTTTTTTTTTATCGCCAGGTGGTTTAGTCAATGGGGGTTTTGTCCAGATTTTATTCACACACTGACAGGAGACATAAATTGATCTGCTGATTAAAAATGTAGAAAACCCAAAGACCTTTTATTTTTACATTATTTGAAAGAGATTCGATGTCTGTGTAGATGTGCAAAGGATGGATTGAGCTCCCTACTTATAACAAACAATGTGCCATCTGGAATGTGACTTTAGCGCCCTTGAAAATAGGAGAGTTTATGTTTAGTGGGGGCCTATTTAAAGTTTAGTGGGACGGATGGTTGAGTGGTGTAGATACTCGACTGTCGACCTGAGAGTCCTGGATTCGATCCTCGGTGAGGCCCATGGAATTTTTCCAGGTGAAATTTGGTGCAAAGTCGTCCCACAAGTCCATCCAGCTTTAAATGGGTACCTGATTTTTAGTTGGGGAAGTAAAGGCGGCTGGGCGTATTGCTAACCACACAATCCCTTCATATGCCGAGGTTATAGAAACAGACGAATTCTACACTTCATCTGCCCCGAAGGCCCGTTAGGGCTAAGAAGGGAACTTTTACTTTTATTTAAAGTATAGGGCCTAGGTAAACATATAATGCACCTACCTAGAGATCCACCTTTGCTAAAAGGTCAAATAGTAAAATATTATTGGATAGGGGTGAACAAAAGAAGAGGTAACCAAGTCTGGAGCTTTTATGACTGATAAGTGAATTGATGAGCATGGTCCTCAGTTATTCTACATGTAAAGTTCTGACTGTACGTTGTTGATATCTCTCCTGTGCAACTATTTATATAAGAAGACTAATGTCATAGGAAATCTTTTATCCAGATTTACAAGAATTCACCGTATTCTTTTTAACGCAAAGTTTATAAACAAAAGAAAACAATCCTGAATAAAACTTCACTTTTATTTTAAAATGTAATATTTTTATCTTCACTTTTTTTAAATGTAATATTTTTACCTTCACTTTTATTTTAAAATGTAACAAAATGAATTTTTTTTGTGAGTGGTTTTTATTTTCAAAGAAGTACATTAAGCTGTATTATCCCTTCTAGCCACAGGTAAAAAGTACAATGCCATGTCAACATCAGATTGCCTTATTCAACAAATAGTTATAGCCCATGGTCAAGACTGACCGCATTTTCATTCTACATTACTTTTCTCGCCCCAGACACTCATTTTACAACCGAAGGTAAAACAAACAGAATAAAGTGGTCAACAACCAATCCTTTACTAGCTTTAAGAAAAGCAAACAACATAGGAACATGCATATTAAAATTTTTTGTGTTGACAGACATTTCGCATAGCCTAATGTCAAGATACAAAGTAGTCTTAATTTCGTTGTTAGCAAATAATACAGCCTTGTTGTGTTGCCTGACATGGAGAAAAAGATAGTGCTTCAAATTCAAGAAAGTACCCGTCAATTATCCATCTTGTTTTTGTTGAGTAAATTAGGTCACATGGGGACGGGTGGTCGAGAAGTGTAGAGAGCTCACCTGTCTACAAGAGAGTCTTGGGTTCGAACCTCAGTGAGAACCTTAGGATTTTTTTTTAGGTCTGGGTGTTTGACCCCCAAGTTCATCCATCTTTAGTTGGGTACCCGACTTTAAGTTGGGGGAGTAAAGGTGGCTGGGCGTTGTGCCAACCACACCATCACTTCACATGCCTAGGTTGTTGAAACAGATGTATTCTACACTTCATCAGCCCCGATGAACCCCTAGGGGTTTAAGGGAACTTTACTTTTTACATTAGAGCATAGTTGAAGGGATCATTCGTTGTAGGAACATATGAGAAAGATGATGATCGGTATCCCAGAAAACTATTGTCTATGTACAGCATTTTATATGTAGAGTCACAGATCCCTTGACCTGAAAAACCACCAGCTTGTTACGGTGGATTCTCCTCTCAGATTTACTTTGACTAAGACTTTAATTTGGGGGAGTAAAGGTGGCAACCACACAATCACTTCACATGCCTAGGTTGTTGAATCAGATAAATTCTACACTTCATCTGCCCCAATGAGCCCCTAGGGCAGGGGTGGGCAAACTTTTTTTTACGGAGGGCCACATTGAAAAATCGATTGTTATCGGCGGGCGGCATATATATTTTGTATATTTTAATTACAATTTATAACGTATGTAAATATGAATTAAGGATAATAACCATGTACTTGTAACTTTATTTCACATTCACACTCTATTACACATGCACATTACATTTTAAAATACAAACTAAATCAAATCAGTGCTTATTTGATCATAAGACATTACTATTCATAATTATTTTAACAAACGTTTTTTTTGTTACAGGTCATAAATTTATGAAGACGATGAAACTTAATTCACATACAAGCTGACCACAGAGTATAAATATAATTAATGAGAAGTATGTAACTGTTCACAATTTCGGATAATGTTTTTAACTGTGGAACCAGTTTACTGGTTGTGATTCGCATGATTGCATTTAAATTACAGTCAGTCAACATCGATCTATTATTAGACTTGTTTAATTTCATGCAAGAAAAAGTTTGCTCACAAATGTATGTGGACCCAGATAGTGACGAACGCTTGGCAGCAGAGTGTTTTAGATGTGGACATGCCACTGATGGCAAACATCCATAAAACTCCAGAAGAAAAACTGACCTGAACTTCTCATTCAGGTAATAACTTACTTAGTAGGTCAAGCAGTTTTAACTGTATATCCTTGAGACTGTATCAGCTTCTGCACTAGATAGCAAACTAAGGATATTGAAGAGTGGTTCCAGGTTTTTTGAAGTTTTGGAACCTCCTTTTAAATTCCACAACCAAGGCATCCAACTGAGCCTTGTACTTGATAGCCAATTCAGCAGAACGTTTTTTTTTTCTGTTTCAGCAAAGGGAAATAGCAAAACCCGTTTTCACCTGCTTGCCAGAAGAACAGGGAGAATTTTGCCTGAAATGATTTAACATGCACAAACATTTAATGTGCAAACAAGCTATTGACCTGAAGTTTGACACTCAGTTCATTCAACTTTTCTATGATGTCAATGGCAAACTTTCACTCTTCATTAACAATGTTATTAACAAAGTCACAAATAAAACCTTTCATCTCCAGGAACATAAATAATTCTTCCTTGATATTCCGCACTTGCCTGAATAGTTTGCCCAGACACACCCAGTGGACACTGCTGTGGCAGTTTATATCAGAATGTTTAAGTTTCCAAAGCTTTAAGCACTGCCTGGAACTGTCTGTGATTAAGTGCCCTTGCTCTGATGAGGTTTATTACACTTACAACTAGGTCAATAACATGCATGATATTCAACGCAGCTTTACACAGACTTTCATGATGGATGACACAGTGGATAGGTAAAATTGTACAGTCAGGATATTTTTCTTTAATTTTATTATTCATCAAATTCACCAGACCTACGTTTTTTTCCCGGGCCTTTGTTTACTAGTAAAATTTTTAACAAAATAGCGAAAGTTCTAAACAAAGAAATAAAAAACATCGATAAATGATCGCAACATGTACATGCGTTCGGGCCACTAAAATACTCTGGCGGGTCGCATGCGGCCCGCGGGCCATACTTTGCCCACCCCTGACCTAGGGTCTTAAGAGAACTTTACTTTTTTACATTAGGCCATAATTGAAGGCAACAGTCGTGGTAGGAACATATGAGAAAGATGAAGATCAGTATCCCAGAAAAATATTGGCTATGTACATTGTACATGATACTATATGTAGAGTCATAGATGTCTTGACACGAGACTAAACAGAAGGATCATGATAAAATAGGGTTGAAAGACACGCACGCACAAACATACCCAAATCCCTTATCAGAATAGAATGCACATATTGTGTACCGCCCATATCAAGAAAAACAATCCAAGAAACAAACAATCCAACAGAACAACAGTCAAACAGTGTTTACCAACGTGAGGCATGTGCCCCAATCTACAACAAACTGAAGATGGTCAAATTCAAATGTTAAATATTCTGTTAAGATACTAATTCAGTTTGGTAATTTATGTTATGCCAAAAACCTTTTGCGGGCCGCTCTGTTCTGGGGGTGTTTGGGGTGGGGGAGGAGGAGGGGAGGATACGATTAGACATTTTGTTTTATAGCAGCTAACAATTGTAAAAAAAAATTAATCGTTTACTTAGGTCCCGTCATTTGACACCCGAGTTAGAGCCACAAAAGATCTCTTCCTTAACCCCGCGTGATTCTGAATTCGTGTTTGTATACAAACGTTCCGTACTTGTACAAAGAAATAAAAATGTTTCACGGGACAAAAAGAAAGTCCAGGATGATAGAGGGTTGAAAGACACGCATGCACACACATGAATCCTCCATCAGTATAGAATGCACATACTGTGTACCGACCATAGTGAATTGGGAAGTCAATGCGCTTTAACAAATTAAAACAAGTCTTCATTTTTAATTAACTCTAGCTTGATTTTTGTGAGATCTATCAAAATATTGATACGCAATTTATTTGTAACAAAATAGTAAATTATTTTAATTTAAACAGATAAAAAAAAAAAGAAATTTAACTTTGGTTGTATTATGTTTCATGTTGATTATGTGTCTTTTTTCCTTTAAAAAAACCAGAACAACATGATTTTCAAACGAACCCACACACAAAAAGTAAAATCAATTAAAATCTATTACATCAAGTCAAAAAAATTCATTATATAACTGCAGTAAGTGGCTTGGGAGAGGGGGCGTTGTCTCACTCTCTTTATATAGAGTTAGAAAGATGAGAGCACAATACTGATTGATTTATGAAGTATAAAAAGAAAACACATTCTGTCTATCTAGACAAATCTATCTTTTGAGAATATTGGGAGATATTGTAAACAAATTGAGAAACAAACTCACACGCAAAGTCAACAAAATACTTTTCATTAGGTGTTTATTTGTATTAAATTAATAATTCCAGTCAGACTCAAATGGTCTACACTGTAATACTCTTTTAACCGCCTGAAAAACCACCAGCTTGTTACGGTGGATTCTCTTCTCAGATTTACTTTGGCTAAGACGTAGGTAACTTGAGGCTTTCTCAATGAGATTCTTTAAATTCAATTTGTAAGATCCACAAGGAACCACCTCCCTCTTCTTATTTGTGTGCATCAATTGAGATAATATGAGGTTTAACGTCATAAAGAAATTCATGCAGTATTTCATTATTTTCTGCATAGTAGACTTCCCTGAGAAGTTTTAACATGACTCTGTTTAAATTAAAAGATTTCTTTGCTAGAAGCTTCGCTGTTTGTGTTCTTCCATTTGATTCTGAAAACTCATCCAATGAGATACTGATTTGGCAAGCAAGTGAATATGTACTATTTAGAACATCCACCAAGACATGGACGTAGTTAATGTTTCCCTCATAAGGATGACATTTATGTATATCATTACTGCAGTTATCATGTGTTTTGTCCTGGAAACAGAAATATCCATAATACAAAATAAGGGTGTTTTTAACTAAACACTTGCATACAAAATAAATATGAAATTTCTTGACATCAATATATATGTATTATCTTTTTTGAACATCTTAGGCCACTGTCTTAATGACAATAAATGAATTATCTTATTTCAAAAAATATTAATTTAATAGCCCGGGGCGGCGCCCTCCGCTAGAATTTTGGCTTGCCCCCCCCCCTTAAAATATTTTGTTCCGCCGCCGGTGTCCATTATATATATATATATATATATATATATATATATATATATATATATATATATATATGACATTTCGTCAATGTCATGGCACAGGGTACAGATACACCCCCAAGCATTGACATCGATGGGCACACCCTAGAGGTCGTCGAGAACTTCACTTACCTCGGGTCCACCATCTCCAGCTCGCTATCCATAGACCCGGAGATCGATTGCAGAATCGCTAGGGCAGCCACAGTCATGGCGAGACTAAAGCAACGTGTGTGGGAAAACCCCAGCCTCACCGAAAATACCAGATTGCGCGTCTACCAGGCCTGCATACTTAGTACCCTCCTCTATGGATGCGAGACGTGGACCACTTACGCGAGGCACGAAAGAAAGCTAAACAATTTCCACATGAGGTGCCTGCGACGTATACTGCAGATAAAGTGGCAAGACAAGATCCCCAACACTGGGGTGCTAGAGAGGGCCAACATGAGCAGCTTGTTTGCAGTTCTCAGCGGGAGACGCCTCAGATGGCTCGGTCATGTCAAAAGAATGGACGCAGGCCGCATCCCGAAAGACCTACTCTATGGCGAGTTAGTTACCGGCCAGAGGAAAACAGGGCGACCTAAAATGCGCTACAAAGACACTTGCAAAAAGGATATGAAAGAGTGCTCCATTAACCCCAACTCCTGGGAGAGCCAAGCAGCCGACCGCCACTCATGGAGGCTCGCTGTCCGGCAGGGTTCATTGCGCGCAGAGGCTGAGCGACAGGATAATGCTGCCCTGAAAAGAACAAGACGGAAGCGGAAAAAAGAACAGCTACAACAACAACTACAACAACCAACTATCTTCAAGTGTGACAAGTGCGGCAGGGATTGCCACTCCCGAGTCGGACTGCACAGCCATTCCCGGCGGTGTCTTGTAGACTCATCTTAGCTACACCATCGTCTCTCGAGACGGACGGATGCCGACGATATATATATATATATATATATATATATATATATATATAAATGTCTTGCTATAGTTGGAATATTTTAATTAAACGTTCATACTGATGTTGTTTTACAACATTCAAATACACCCGATAAAGAGTAAAGAAATTTACAACAATAAAATAAAACGTTATATCGCTATGCTGTGCAATTCAACAATTCAGTAGCAGTAGCCAGCCATATAAAAATCAAGTTAATTAACTCCCCTTGTGTTATCGCGGAAAAAACGACGAGTCACGGAAAAGGAAAGATGGGGGAGGAGTGAGCGGGAGAGGGTCACAGGTGACGAGACTAAACAAACATTCCCGCTTGCTGAAGTTTTTTTTTAATCTCTGCAGAGCTGCCAACTGAGATATTTTATTACCAGTTCTATTTTATTTTGATCAATCTAAATTTCTATTTCAATAATATATCTAGAATTTTCTTTTTGTTCAGTCAGATATAAATTAAGATTATTTCCTAATTTCTTTTTTTATAATTCTGGCTAATTATAATATAGTTGTAAATAATTTTTTCGGTCAGAAAGTTGGCAGTGATTACCTTCTTTTCAGTCGGCAACACTATACAACATATTCATGTGGGGTTTTTCCCCTTAGTTCAGCCAATGAAAGGTAAACGTATATATACAAATGTAACCCGAATTCAGGTCGGCAACATCTTTGCTTTTATGTCAAATTATCATTTAACTCTATGTGAAAAAGGCAAAAGTAGTGATCTTATTATAATAAATATTGAATGTAAATATTGTTGAGCAACTAAAAATGCTTTAAATGATAACTTTTTTGTTTTTGTTTGTTTTGTTTTTTCACTGCTGTTGTAGTTGTTTGTAAGACTGTTGCCGCAAGCAACACGGGAAACATGAACGTCTCTCCACTGCTATCAGCTGATAAACTGCATCGCGTTTGTTTTATTCATGACAATTATCTAACACATAATCGTCTAACGTAGTCGACCGACCGGGTGCATCCCTTTCCCTTGTACTTTTCATACCGTGCGGTGTATAGGATGTTTATGGCAATAAAAGCCAAATGTCTGCACGCTACAATACACGGATCCGCACGAAATGAAAAGTATATCACTGTATTATTTTGCTTGCTCGACTAAAAGTAGTCTGGGAAATTCCAGAACTCGAGCGGGGGGAGGGGGGAGGGATGAGGGGTGGAGTGTTTTACATCACACGGTCGCGAAAATAAAAAAAAATCAATAAACCAGTATTACATTTGTGTTGGGGGAGGGTGCGCTAATGAGAAAGAAGCAAGACACTTAAAAGTATACTCGCTTTCATTCGCGTATGGAGTAGTTTCAAAGTTTAATAGTAAGGGGTTGTTTTTGTTAAGCTTCTGTACACATAGTGAGGATTATTTTCTTTGGGATGAACTATATAAAAATGAACTTTATTTGATGTATTATTAAGTGTCCCTTAAATGTGTTTAGGCTACAATACTCTGTTCATGTCCTTTGTGGCCACTTTGAGTAGGGAGCGACCGATATGCCTTTTTACCGATAGTCCGATACCGATATTTTCCCCCAGCATTTTTACCGATACCGAAACCGATACCGATATTTTCTTTTTAGGTGCTGTCCATTATTTATGTCAACAAATTTTTGGCGATTTTTACCTTCCCCCCTCCCCCTTGTCAACAACTTGTCAAACTTCCAGAGACCTCCCCCCTATAAAATTACGTCAACATTTGATTACCCCCCCCCCTCTAAAAAAGGTGGCTTCCAAAATGTTTATGTGGCAAAATTAGTAGGAATATAGTTAGTTTAATTAAAATACTGAATGTTAAGCGAGTGTGTAACACAGAACTACAAACGCTGCTTAATTTTCCTATTTATTGAGTAATTATATTAAATTAAAAAAGGCACATTGTTGATGGCAACTTTTCTTGACCTCCCCCCTCCCCTTGTCAACAGTTGTAAAAAAATTTCTGACCCCCCCCCCACCCTATTTTGTTAACATAATTAATGGACAGCCCCTTAAACAACAACAATGCCAAACACGTGTTTTTCTCGTGCTGTATGACGTATGTCAACCCATGTTCACATATTTTGTAACACTTCGCCCACGCGTGTCTTGTTTACCCCCCCCCCACTTCCCATCCCAATAAAAAAATACACACAGATGTTCACTAATTGTATCATTCAAGGTTATACATTAGAATTAAGAAATGTCAATCCTATTGTTTCAAGGTCATATCTCTGATGTAATTTTATGTAGACGTGACAGTTTCTGTGTACGGGTTTTTTTTTTCGTTTTTTTTTTTAATCTTGTCTGATCTGGTTATAGAATTGGGTTATTTACTGATTTTTTTTTCTGCAACTCTGTTGTGAAAAAAAAACAATGTATCGGCAGCCAAAAAACGGCCGGTCCAATAGTTAACCCATAGTGCCAATATCGGTTCGACTATCGGTCGTTCCCTACAACAATCGGCCGATCCGATATTAACCGATAGTGCCATTATCGGTCCGAAACCGATACCGATTATCAGTCGCTCCCTAACTTTGAGTACTTAGACATGCTATTTTGTGCTAAAATATATATCACCATTTTCAACTCCAACTGCGTGCCTAATAGCCGGTCCGGGTATCGGGCCTTTGTTGACTAGTAATATATAAACTGATATTTTAAGTGCTTATCAAGGTATTGAGTGACAGAAACTGAATGAGTGGAATATATTCATGCACTGTATTGTAGGACAGCATATAAAACTGTTTTTTTTTTCTGTTGTTTTAAATAATAAAACTTTTCCCCAAGTTTTGTAAAAGTGTTTTATTGCTGAAGTTTTATCAATTCATTATTCTCTAGGCTTCAGACGAATTTTAGCCAAATATTTCGTAATCAGCCGAAAATCAGCCGCGCATGTCAATTGACTAAATTTTCGGTGAGATTCGGCCAATCCGGCTATCAGCCGAAAAATTATTTCAGCCATCCGAAACTTTAAAAAAAATTCGGCTGGCAGGTCTAGTTTAAGCCTCTGGTCATATGAACTGATTCGTTGCAAGATTTCCACCAACTGTAATTTTCCTTTTTTTTTCGATACAGTGAAACCTTTCAATCCGAAATGAACACATCAAGAAAATTATTTTAAAGTCATATAGCTGCTATATTTCCGTGAGTGGTATTGACAAAGGAGTTAACCAAGTACTTGAAGTGTGTAGACAGAGGCGGCTTTAGCAGTTTATGGGACCTCGGGTGAGATTATTTGCGGGTCTATCGTGAGTGTATTATGCCAGGACTGAAACAAATATTTAGTTTTGTTACAGTAAAGTAACAATAAACAAAAATCTCGATGCGCGGTCCTCTCAGACGCAGATACCTTTATTAAATGGCACCCATTGAATGGTAGGATAAATGCACTAAGTTGTTCGTAAGTATATAAATACTATATCGTTATATAGTATGCCTATGGGTGCAGTAAATAGAAAGTCTACTATTATTCAGCACAGAATATAATTTATCTTCTGTCATTTTCTGTGGTATTCTGATGAATTTCGCGACCATTCGCTGGAGTTCGAGTTTTTAAGAGAATAGTTTTGTTTCGTAATATTTAGTTGAGTATTTTTAATCGTAACTAAAACAAATATGTTTTAAAAATTATCGCGAATATTTAGACTAAAAAGCAATCAATGTTTAGTGTAAAGTAGGTATCGTAACTTCCAAATATATTTATAAATCGTATTATTCTGTTGCATAGAGCTTTATGTGTGTCTTGTATCGGTGACTTCATTAAATTTATGTTAAAACCGTTTTATTTAAACTAAAAGTAATCACCGTGCCTGAACTTGTTCCGGACTGGACTGTCAAATTCAAATATTTACGTAAATATTTACAGTAGACCCTAAATTAAAAGTTTCTTTTTTAAAGGCATACGGTTCTGACAATAAATAATTCAGTATTTTATTCATTAAATTAGCCAGTGTAACAGTGTTTCCTAAATTTTATTGAAAAAGTTTTCAGTTGTCATTTGGAAAGAGTTAAATTATATTAAAATATCGCACTGGCTCCTCGTACGTCAAAGACGTACGATGTATTTTTTTTTTACCTCGTACGTCAAGCAAAACTTTGAGGAACTCTTATGATGTAAAGTTATAAATGCAGTAGATATTGCTCTACACCCTAACCCTATCCCTAATCCTATCCCTAACCCTATTCCTATCCCTAATCCTATCCTTAACCCTAACCCTAATCCTGAAAAAAAAATCTGAAAAAAATAATTTATGATTTATTTAAAAATGACCATCAATAGATAATGCTCCACACCCTAACCCTATCCTTATCCCCCTATCCCTGATCCTGAAAAATAAAATCTGAACAAAAAAATTTATGTCTCTCATAGGAATCGAACCCGCACATAGCTTGCCAAACTGGGTCACGGCCAAGCCAACAACCAACATCACTAGCGCGCCACACAAACTAACCTCTTATTTTAATGTATAATTAGAAAAAATTGACGTACGAGGTTAAAAAAAAATACGAAGTACGTCTTTGACGTACGAGGAGCCAGTGTGTTAAAATATTTGTATTTAATATTTTAATTATTATTAAAAAAAAAGTTTGTATTAAAAGAATTAGCAAGCCTAATTCATTTGGAAAATAAATACAAGAAATTTTATAATTAGCAACTAACACTTTAAATTATTTACAAAACAAAACTGCAATTTTTGAATTAATCTATTCCAGCCTTCCAGCAGAAAATATATCAAAATTTAACTAATGATAATTAAATTAAGATTTCCCTTTTAACAGGCCATGGGTCAGATGATGTGTAAAATGCATCTGTTATTTAGCCACAGGATATTGAGGATGGTGTTACTGTTAACCACAATGCCCAGAAGCACTTCCCAGTGGCGTAGCTAGAGTAAACATCACCCGGTGCTGTCCATTCAAATGTCACCCCAGTGACCCCAAACGACCCTTTGCTGAATGTTTAGGTGTAGCTAAATTTTCATACATGCCTCTAAGCTCTACTTTACTCTACCGACCAGTACGTTACTGCTTACCAGCCCTGTAACGTGAAAATTCTACAGCAGGGGCCAGGCAATAGCAGAGGGGGGCAGATAATACATTTTACTAAGTAGAACAAATAAGCAGAGGGGGCTAGACAATACGCAGGGGGGCCCTGCCCCCGCCCCCCCGCACGCTACGGGCCTGCTGCTTAAGTGTATGTAGGGTTTATACAAAAACGACATTAAAAAACCGGTTGTCGAAGGTCAATTTCTCAAAAAACAGCGAAGACCATTTTCAGTTTGACTATATAAAAAAATAAGTGAAATAACATATACTTAAAGCATTCTAGCAATTATTATTTTCAATGTATGTCGTTTTTAATTAAACAAATAAAGTATAATGTAATAATGTCAACCAATTTTTACGTAAAACAAGAAAAAATTATCAATATAACAGTAAAAATACTACTACTGGGTAGATATTTATTCAGTTTAATTGGTTTATAACTAAGCATATTTCTATCATGACCTTTGAACTGTTCAACTTTATTTGGCAGTCACGAATAAGACTTAATTCTTTCCCATGAGTCATTTATATTATATACTGTCAAAGACACGAGGTTTGGTTTGCCGTTCACAGACCAGTTCTGAAATCAGCCGTTGTGATGTAGACCTCATTATAGAGCTTATTTATATATAGTCTATAGATATTACGGTTGTCTTTCTACTCATGGTATTCACTTTCTGTCTTTCCTTTTCTCTCTCTCATCCTCTGTCTAAGTTTCTAACGTTATATATATATATGTGTGTGTGTGTGACACAGTAAACAAACACCTCTGCACCTCTTTGGACCCACATTGAGTGCCCGTTTCAAAAATTTCCTACACTGTTGAACTAAATTCACTCCTCGCCCCTCCATACAATTATTCCCCCCCCCCCCATCCCTGAGATGTATTAGTTACACTAGTCATTACAGCGGCTGTACGATGGTCATGCCTTGTTTAGGTTAGACGGGTTGACGGTGGTGGAGGTGTTGGATGTTGAACATAAATTAAGTCAACTTGAAAAAATAGCCTCATATTGTTTAGTAATGAGCTAGGGAGATACTGATTATTTACATCCCCCTCCCTCCTTTCCGTTTCAATTCGTATGCTTCCCTCAAGTTAACACTAAATTCGTGTGCTAAAAAATCATCGGTTGTTCTATGGAATTAGTAAACGACTTTAATTCAGCCCTCTTTCCAGGTCGAGGAAACAACGGATGCAATAAATCTCTCTATGTGTATGTACGCTCACCTCCCCCTCAAGTTACTCCTGAACCATTAGGTCACGCCTTCTCTCTTGTATCGCTTAACAGTTACTTTCTATCAATGACAATGTACACAGGTCAGACTGAGGAGGGAGATCATTGGAAAGTCACAGTTTCCCAGATTTCTCTGTAATTTAGTGGAATGAATCAACATGTATGATCCAAGACAAAATCCGAATCCAATACCACAAAACAAATAGGTTCAAATCCAAAGATTTTTAAAATGCAACTGTTCACTTTCAGAACATCTAAACGCAAAACATGAAAATGCACAGCCCAAAAGAATGTCCTTTGACACTATAGTCCTAGAAGGAATGTTTTCTTGTTTTCATTGTGGCAAACAGGTCAGTGACATCGTCAAAATCTATTTGTCTTGTAAGCTAGCGTTCAATGGACAGAACAGCCAGATCCGACAATCTCACTATCTCGGCTGGCTCATTTTTGACCAGGGGTAATATTTTATAAGTTTCATTTTGGAGAAACTTCTTTCACACGATGCCACAGAAACACATATTGTCAGAAAGAATCTTAGAGTCAGCGTAAGATATGGCAATGATTCAAAAAAGTCCCACTTGATGATAAACCATAGGAGTTGCAGTACAATCCAGTGCTTGGCTTCCTCCAAGTTTATTTCCGCTGCTTGTAAGTTGTATGTGTCTAGACAAAGGTCTTCTTTAGCTCATCATACACAGTTGTGAGCTTGGTAACAGACAACTGTATTTCTTCATCATTGGCACAAATAATATGGTCTGGCTGAACGCAGAAATAGTCAGCAAAATGTCATTCACTGCCTTTCCTCTCGTATCTAACTCCATATGAAAACGGTCTAGACACTCTAACATTGCTCTCTTGGTCTCCTGCTACAATGACAATCCAGATTCTCTTGCCTCCTTTCCTGGTAATCTTCTCTTTCTCATAATTCTCTTCTCTTTAGGGATATCAAGTTCTTCACATTTCGCAAGTGCCTACTGGATGGCATTGTCAACAACCTTCGTTCGATGCTCTTCAACAAAGACCTTGCGATCCCTTAGTTTGGTTGCAACCATGTCCACAGTAATACCTGGTGTTTGTATGTACTTCTGTGCTAAGTCTTCTTCTTGTAAAATGTCACCCCAGAAAAACAAGAACGAAATGAAAGAAAAGTTGCATATAGCTGGCAACAGATTGTGCGCAGCGCCTCTTGTCTCAACACTTTCTTCTTCATCACACAGAGCTTCAATGGCTTCCACAAACTGGTTTAACTTCTGTATCACTTGCTTCACTGCATCAGCATGTGCACTCCAGCGAGTTGTGGACAGTCTCTTCACTGTTAGACCTGTGTATTTCTCTAGTACATCCCAGCGATCGGTCGACAGAGCAAAAAATGTGTACAGATCCTCAAGACTTCCAAAAAAGTTACACAAGACGGATTGCCTTCGGATTAATGTCTTTGATCTTTTGTTGCACACCACAGTGGATTATAGCCATGCTTGCTGCATTATCGTACCCTTGACCGCGACATAACTGAATATCCAGTCCTTCATTTCTCAAGAATATCGCCAGTCAATAGCTGTTTTACCTTTCAGATGAAAAAATCAAAGGAATGACTCCCGCACTTCAACTGTACCATCGCTGATGTGTACATATCTAATTATGTTGAGATTTGATCTGTATGCGAAACATCAGGTCACATTCCCTGTGTTGGTTGGGTTTTTATAACAATTCTATTTTCAGACTATTTTTGGCACCTTAGCCTGGGTGAAAAATTTTGTTGGAGGTGACATAGTGTCACTCTCCATATGCTGTCACCCGGGGCGGTCCGCCCCCCCCCTTCCCCCCTTAGATACGCCACTGGCACTTCCCCAACTAATTTCAGACTGTCAAGTATCCGTCACCTTTAAAGAATGATTATAACAAAAAAAAATTTATTTTGGTAATATTAGAAATCATTATCAGATATAATGCTTTCTCATTCTCATACCAACATAATTAGGCTATTTGAACTTAATTACCCAGCATTGTTCATCTTTTGGGAACTTGTTTAGCAAAATTTCATTTCAGAACTTTGTCAGCCTTGATTATTTGGTTGAGAATTTTTTGCTTTATTTTTTAAAAGAAATTCTTGTTAATATAATTCTTTACGCTTGTAATGGTTTATTTACAGATGTAAACATTGTTTTTTATTCCTCTGGCTCTACAGCCCATTTAGGGCCCTAGCCTGCCATACTACTCTTCTGCACTTTTTCCGATTTATGGTCTTCTTCCTCCACTCTCTCACTCCTATGGCTTTAAGGCCTTTCTCCACTTCCTCTAACCATCTGCTTCTTGGTCTGCTTTTTCTCATTGGGTGTTGCCTTATATTTTGCTTTTGGATCTCTGTTGATTTCCATTTTTATGCAGAGTGTAAATATTCATGTTTGCATTATAGTTTGTCTTATATTTTGTCTTAGTAGTTTTCAAATGTCATAACCTACAAAAAAATGGAAGGTGAAATTTTCGACAAAAGTAAAGGAAAAATATGGCACAGAAAGCCATCTCCCTCAAAAGATGATGGGTGAGTAAAACTTTTAGTGCTTTAATCTCAATTAAATTATAATAATGTCTAAAGAATAACACTTTGTCATAAGGCTCTATAAAGTCTTAAATTTAAAAAATTATATATTTCTGTGAGGCATTATTATTGAACTGCTTATCATGAGGGTAGGAAAGAAATACTAGAACATTTTTATTTATGATATTAATTATTTAATCTGTCACAATTTATTTCTATTTGTTAAAATAGTCAGTTTTAAAATCTTATTTCTTAACATCATATTAGCATTGTTCATTTAATCGGGTGAAAAAAATTGGATGAATAATTTAATAACTCAGACTTTAACTCTTTTTATATTTGTAGTTTAGCTTGAGCCTAATCTTTTGAAAAAACATTGAAAACTTTGACGCTTACATCTCTTGAGCTTTCATTTGATTTTGGCCTTCTAAAATGACACAGAAAAACCACAAAACAAAAGCTTTTGTGTACTTAGTCAAAACTGAAATAGTTGTACTTTGTTTCTTTTTAAACATAGAAGTTAATTTTCTTGTACTAAAGTTTAAAAACTTAAAATTTTTTGTTATCACAGGTTGATCATTAAGTTGAAGCGTAGCACTACTGCACCATTTTCTGGACCATCTAAAAATATCCCATTTTTAAAAGCAGCATTTGACAATAAATCTGATAGATTTATAGCTGGTGACAGCCAAGGCAACATTTATCTTTTTGACTTGACAAAAAACAGGTAAAATGTTATATAGTTTTAGTGTAAGTCTCATTCACATCATAGTACATATAAAAATGGGTTGTATGAATTTCATATCATATTTTTAGATACATTCACATTCAAAAAGCTGGTCAGCCTTGCACAGCTTTAGGTTTTAGCCTTCATCGTAAAGCAGAATGTTTGGTAGCTCTTGGAGATCAATCCCTGATTTGTTATGACACTGGTAAGACTTTTTTTTAAAAACCTCAAATTTTGTTGACATGCTTTTATATACATATTTAATTTTAATGCAATGTTACTAAAAAATCTAATTAAAGATTTTTTTTAGAATGCTCAGGAAAAGTACTGTGACACCAGTTACTTTACTAAACATTGTTGATATTTATTGGTCAATTCATGATCACTTTTAAATATGTTTAAAAAAAAATCCTCATTTCAGATTAGTGGTGCGGATGACAGAGTGGTGTAGATATTTGACTGTTGACCTGAGAGTTCTGGGTTTGATATTCTGTTAAAACCATGGAATTTTTTCCATGTGCAGTTTGGTGCAAAAAAATTACCACAGGTCCACCCAGCTTTAAATGGGTACCTGACTAAAGTTCAGGAAGTAAAGACAGCTGGGCATTGTGCTAACCACACAATCTCTTCGTATGCAAAGGTTATAGAAACAGATCAATTCTACACTTCATATGCCTTGATGGCACATTAGGGCTAAGGGAACTTTACTTTGTACATTTCAAATTATTGTTTTTGTTTTTTTGTGGATGTAACAATATAGCACAGGATTATTTTTGACACCTCAACTTCTCATTTTTATTCATCTTTCATCTATTAGAAAAGAAAGAAGTGGTAGCAGTAATGAAAGAAGGCCATGAATCAGTGATTCATAGTATATCCATCCACATGAATGGTCATTATGCCATAACTGTATCATCAGAAGCCACCCTGGTTTGGGACTTAGACATGTTTCAGAAAAAGCACAAACTAAATGTTAAAGAAGATGTTGATGTTTCTCAGGTCTGTGAATATTTCTTTTAATACATCCGAATTTTATCTGTTCACTTGCAACCATTTTTGTGTATATTTTTCTAATGTTAAAAGGGCAACATAACTTAAGCTAATGTTTTCATTTTTCCATGAGTCTTTTATTTTTAGATGGCCTATTTTTTTTTCATACATATTCTTTTATTTGTTACGTATAACTCTTAGCCATAAAGGTATTTTTTTTTTTAATGTTTAGTGAAGTCATCATTTATTTCTCTTTCCAGGCGTTCTTTTTGCCTAACAGTAACACCATCATGACCTGTTTTCGTGATGATACAATATTTGCCTGGGATATGAACACAATGACTTGTAAATATCAGCTGCCAGTTCCAATAGGGGAAAACCCTAAATATAGAGCCTTTGCTGCTACAAGGTAAACACTTTTTATAGTTTATTTGTGGCAATGTCCTAAACATAGCTGTATAATGTTTTATTCTAAACAGTGGTAGAAACAACTCATTTTGACTGCTCTAAAGAAAATTTCATACCATCTCACTTTATAAATTCTTTAGACTGTTTTATAGGTTTTTCAATAAAACTTTTAATTTAGTAAGATGCTTTTCTGCATTCTTTTAGCATTTTTAATTTTCTTCTATTATCCCTATAAATAGTTTTTTTCTGTAATTTATTAAGATAGACAAATTTATATGATAGAGATACGAGATATTTAGTAGCTGGAGGCAAGTCTAGGTTTCTTCATCTTTGGTCTCTTGATTCTCGGCGAGTAATTCGGGTCATTGAGATGCCAAACAAAGTGACATCAGTCAAGCAGTTGGAGTTTCTTCAGGATAATTATCAAAATGGGGTGAATCAGGTAATAATTAACATATTCAAAAAATACTTTTAGGCTGTTCTTCCTTTTTTTTATTGTTATAAGAATATTAATTTCGTAAATTATCTAAAGAATGAATAATTTTTTATTATTTTTTGCACTGTAGCCTAAAAGTTTAATATTTTTTTAAAGATTCTAGGAGTATTGTCTCAAGATGGCATTATGAGATTCATCAACATCGATACATGTAAACTGCTTTTTGATATTGGCACCTTAGAATGCCGCATCCGCCAAGCTGCTTTCAGCCCAGCAAGCCGTCATATTGTGGCCATAACGGAAAATGGCTACCTTAACATTTACAGTGTTGATGCCTTAGCTGCAGATCTCAATAGGGTAAGGAATATCCCATTAATAAATGATCAAATATCAACAAT
Source organism: Bulinus truncatus (assembly GCA_021962125.1). Classification (NCBI taxonomy): domain Eukaryota; kingdom Metazoa; phylum Mollusca; class Gastropoda; family Planorbidae; genus Bulinus; species Bulinus truncatus. The sequence goes on from JAGDYQ010000076.1 coordinate 3,348,546, forward strand.
ATTCAACTTTTTCAAGATTTATATTGGAAAAAATGACATGCCAGTTTTTATCTTAATTGTTTTAAACTGTTTTATACAATAAAGGTCTGAACCCACCAAGACAAAACACTTTCGCGCGGAAGGTTCCGCGCGGAAGTTTCAACTTAGCGAAACTCTTGCATATACACCGGGACAAAACGGTGAGCGCCGAAACTACTCACCGGAAACATGATTTTTTAATGATTACTTCGCACTTTTTCCTGCTAGTGATAAAAAAATGATACTTTGAAAAGCAGAAATACTGCATTCCGTGTGTCTTTTTGTTCTTATTACAAATAAATTGTCTAGCTGGAAATGGAAAACTGTTCTTTTTTTAACTTTTTATTCGATCGGTAGCCGTTCATTTTTTTTTCGTTTTCATGATCAGCCAAACATTTATTTCATAGCATTTATGTTTTCAGACAGCGCTTCGATCGAAAGAAATTTCATTTGTAGATTATTTAGATAGACGATGTATATTTTCCTTTCCGAAATTCATATACAAAGACTGTTGCCGGCCAAAACTTATAGTAATTCATGTTGTTCTGTCAAAATTCACTTTGTTGTTGTTGTTTTTAATGAATATACACTAATGTGAATCATTTTTTTCTATTCGAATCGACGTTTCTAAGCAGCCATTTTGTTTGTTTATCCTGACGGAAAATATAGCTCTCCGGAAAAAACTCTGCAAGCATCAAAACTAAAAACTGCTCCGCAGCGGAATTTCTGACTAGTGTACATGTTCTCATTAGAATATCATTGCAGCCAAAACAGAGACGGAATTCGCAATGCCCTTAGATACCAAAATTTCGTCTTGGTGGGTTCAGACCTTAAGACATGGTGGAGAATATCATTTTTAAATGCACATGTGTTATATTCTGTGATTTGCTTATTATGAGTGTTCAGGCTACTTGCATTCACTATCTATTTAAAAAATAAAACTGAGCATTTTTTGTTCCTCTAGCCACCGCCTTCTTTGATGAAAGTTGTCACTGGGGACCAATTATCTGACACATTGTCCACTGAGAGCAGCATGAGACGCACCAAGTCTGTTCAAGATGCTGGCAGAGCTAAACATAAGAAGTTTGCAAAAAATTCCCAAAGGAGTGATGAAGATGAAAAAGAATCTGTATGAATCTGAATTTGTAAAAAATGGCTTGGTGTAATGAGTAATATTTGTTGGTTTATAAATAGTGATGTCATTCATTAATGGTTCATTTTTCTTTCAGACCAGTGAATTTGGAGTCTTAAACAAAACAAAACTTTTATCGATCTTAAAGGGTTTTGGAGAATATCCAGCTAAATATAGGTGAGTGGTCAATGGCGGCTACTACCATACAATTAAATACATGTACAGTAAAATGTCGTTATTAGTTATTATGAACGTCGGTGAAACAAAATATTCAGTACTATAAAAAAAATTTTGCCCCTTCCCCTTCGCTTATATAACATCTGTTTAAAAGTGTGGTTGTATCGAATTTCTTACTTTCAGTACTGCGAAAAAAATAGCCATATCTCAGTTATTAAAAAAAAAAATTGATATTGGCAAATTTCTAAATCAATGAACGAGCAGGGTATGAGATGAGAGTTTTAGCGAGGTGGGAAAGGGGAGGGGGAAGAGAGAGCTAAGACGTCATGTGACATGGGGGGAATGGTACACGTACAAGGGATGTTTAAAAAATCAATAAACCTTACGTTTGTGTTGGTGGAGGGTGCGCTAATTAACTAGAAGCAAGACACTTTAAAGGTTAGCATTTCGGATAGATTTGGTGTCTCTGTGTGTGAGGGTGTTAAATGTAATTTAGGGTAGCATTTACCAACTAGCCATCCAAGCTATGTTCTTTTGAGCTTAAACAGTATGGGGCTGCTGCAGTTGACCAGCGATTTCAAAAGTAACTTGATAATTTTAGTATTAATCAATCTTACATTGTTTTGTGTAGGGGCTTGTTTGATGTTGAGAGTCACATTTTGTTAAAATTGTAAAATGGCAATCTTATAGATTGGGGTAGGGACTTGATGTACTGAAGACTACATTCTGCCAAGATGTTAACTACTGCTACCGCTGTTGAGTACCCCTATTGAGGGTATCCTTGGCTTGTCGTCTAGGTGTATGAGTGCTGACTTAAATTGAATTTGTATTTGTGTTTCTGCCACAGAGTTTCACCAGCAATCACACGTACAATAAGTGAAGATAATCAACCAACAGGTTTTGTGTAACAATATAAAAATATCCTTTTATTTACATAAAGGCACCAGTCCTAAACAGGACCTGGTGGCTTGCAAAAATACAGCAAAAATAATCCAATAAAAATGAATAAGGTGAAAAGGGCGTTCTCACGATCTCTCTCTCTCTTTCTCTCGTTGACTGTTCTCTAAGAGGAACCTCATTCGAATGTCAAACTATTTTCCGTTTCTCTCATACTTTCGCTCTTGCACACGTGACCCCCGACCAATCATTCATCCACGCTCCTTTCCCTGTCAATCAGTGGTCGCTAATTCCCCGCCCTAAATGGGGGGGTGAAGGTACTTCATACCGACAAAAGACAAAAGCCGCTGAACATCTGAATGGACTTCTATTCCTTTGTCGGTAGCCGAACGGGGCTGAGTGGTCAGAGGTGAGAAATGACATCTCTCTGACGAATTCCTGAGCTCTCGGTTCCCTCATCGGAATGTAAGCCTTTCATCTAAGCTTCGCTGGCCACCTGCGTTATGACGTAATTACGGGGGTGGGGGATAGGAATGGGAGGGGGGGGGGGAATAATGAAACATATACTATTATATATGTATCCTATACATTCCATATATATTATTAGAGGTTTGCTGTGCGAGTCAAGGGTTGGAATAAAGTGGGAATGTTTTCGCCAAATTACTCACAACCCGTGATAACCGCCTTTTAGAAATAATGGTATTGGGGGTTGTGCGACAACATAGTGCGTCACACTAGAAAGGGGCTCTGAAAGAGCACTATTTAATAAAATTTTCACATTTCAGATTGAGTTTAGGGCGCCACAATAGCTATTTACGGCTCTGTGGATCAAGTTTGTAAACAAAATATTTTTTTTAATTTATTCCATGATCTAATAAATGAGACAATATGAGTGTGAAAGCCATGTTAGGTACAGTCTCTTATGTACTAAGGAAAATAAGCCATGTGGAATAACAGTTGATAAAAATAAATGAGCTTTGCCCCTTAGTTCAATTACCACTAGCGGTAAGTAACGAAAACTAAATAAGCAGGAAATAATCGGTGAGAAAATATAACAGATTGAGCAAACAATTTTGAAAAATAGGAAAATAACATAACATTTTGCATTGATACGAAAATGAACAATACCCTGATTCTAAGTCAGAACAGAAAATTAACATAATACAAATTGTGTCGGCGGTCAGCATTGAACCCCCCAATAATTTATCAACAGATTAAACATAGATGCTAAGTCACATACATATTTAATTAAATTTGTTTATGGCAATGTACTACACATTGGAAAACTTTTAAATGGTCAAAACATTTTAAGAGGGTTTCTGTCAGAAAACTCTTGTGATATCATTATAAATAATACATAATAAAAAAAAAGCTTTATGAAAAGAAAACCAATGTGTTTATCTTAACAGGATGTTTATCTGGTGCAAGATTTTAGACCTTCCAGAAAACTATTCAGCTTATGCAGCTCTAGTAGACAAGGGTGCTCACCCTGCATATTCTAAACTTCATGAAGTTTATCCAATAAAAAGCAGGAAATTGTTGAGAATTTTACAAAGGTAATAATGTATTAATATTTAATGCAAAAAATTAATACACTGGGCAAAAGAAAAAGTGTTTGAAAGCCCTAACTGTTTTAATTTTAAATAGATATTTCCATAATTTATAAAATGTAAATGATTTTGTTGCTAATTATTCATTATTTGCTCTGTAATATACTCCAGATAAATATTTTAATTTCTTTTTATGCTGCATCACTGCAACTTAAAGACTGATTACTTATTTCCAAAAATTAATTGGATTTGAACATATGATTTTACTTTCATCACTACATATTTTTAATGTGTTCATCGGCTAGTACATCTACTTAAAACAAAATTATCATAGATATTTTCAATACTTAAAATTGGTTATAATGACATTTTTTATAATACTACATAGTTGTATAAAACAATGTGCTGAATAAATACATCTGTACATCTACTTTATTGTACTTTTTTTTTTGTATTTTACTAATTCACAGAAAAACTAATAAAAAAAATTACAGTAATTACAAAATATGGATGGTTAATTTTGTACCATATGGTTAAATAAATTGCTGGCTATTTATCAGAATACATTTAACACAAGTCGATCACTCAGATAATTTTTTTTAAAATAAAGAATTTATCACCTAGGCTTTTTAGTTTCTTCTAATATCATTAAAATAATTTACCTAATAAATTGATGTTGTTTTTTACCCTCAGAATATTGTCTGCCTTGGCACATTGGTCACCAATATTTGGAGAAACTCAATATTTACCTTGCTTTGTTTTTCCTTTTGTAAAATTATTTCAAAATAATCATCTTATTTGCTTTGAACTGATAGTCACAATTATTGGTAGGTCCTATAACTGTAAATTACTCATTAATATTCAAATACATTCATAAGTCTCATTATGTTCTTGATTATCATAAAGAAGCTAAGAAATGTGTTCAGTGTTGTTAACAGAATGCACTTATTATATTATAAATTAAAGAAAATTTATATTTCAATGGCTTTAATAAATCATGACTTTTTTTTTAATGTTCCTTTTTTTTACATTAATATTTCAGTCAATTGGTGCCAACATTGGTTTGAATATTTCCCTAATCCACCAATCAATGTATTAAGCATGATAGAGAATCTGTTAGCGCAGCATGATCCATATCTTCTTCAACATTTTGTCAAGTGTGGTGTCACATCTCAGGTACTATACTACTGATGTCTTAGATCAGTGATTCCCAAACTTTTTTGACCCATGGACCCCTTTTTATAATTAAAACTTGCCCACGGACCCCCAAATGAAAAAGCCACAAAAATGCACAGGAAATTATTTTTTTCTTTAATTAATTTAATTGTGTCGCAAATTATTGTTTTTGCTTTCCAGGAATATCAACACTGAATCAAAGAGCGCATAAAATAAATTTGTTTTAAACATGCACCTTTAGATAACGAATGTACCACTGTGTGAAGTAGTAATTGGTTATCGTCTTTGTCATTTTTCAAACAAAGTTGAGAAAATAACTCATTTAAGGCATTCTTTCTGATTTTATTAACTGTTTGAATGACTTAATCTAGTGATCCATGCCAATGTTCACTAAGATTATCTTGCGACCAAATGATTTCAATAAATACACAATGCACTGAAAATACATTTGGTACAGCTTGTTTAAAGTATGCCAAAAAGCATCGGAATCTTCCTAACATTGCCGGAGTACCATCAGTAGCAACATAAATGATATTAGTCGGGGGTATAGCTTTTACATTGAAAAATCTTTTTAATTTAGTAAATAACGTTTCTCCTTTTGTACCGGTTTCAGAACATATAGCAAAATTTTTCTTCTCTACAAATCTTACATAAGCTAAAAAGTAAAGGTTCGGTTCCTGGTAAAGTAAACCAGTGCCGTAGTGAGCTTAACTCGCATCCGGGACGCAATACCTTTTAATACCTTTTTAGCGCCCCCCCCCCCATTCGAAAACCATATAATATATGTAAAATATACCATTTGGCTCCCCCTTGTGAGTAGCGCCCGGGGCATTATACCCCCCTTGCCCACACCTCGCTACGCCTCTGAAGTGAACTCATCTAACTGTATGGAAAATTTAGATGTTTTTAAGTAATCACATAAAGAATTTTCAACAGACTGAGCCATTTTGTTAATCTTTCTTTGTACTGTATTATTACTCAGTGTAATTCTTTTTATAATGTCGAAATGTGGTTTGTGCAAAACTGTGCCTATTACCTCACTTACAACTGGTAAAATAAGTTCATCATCAATAATATACAGCTTTCTGGACTTTGCAGTCAATAAGAATCATGCAGTCATCATCATCTTGCTTAGATGTCCCAATGACATGTTGCAGTGACGCTTAACTGCACTATAATGGATCTTAGCTATTTAGCTAACCTGGTCCTTGCCAGGAAACAAACTATTAGCGACGGTGGTCGTACTGTGGTCAATGAGGACAATCCGAGACAATGGTACTCACATCCTTCCACTCTGTCCCACTCAAGCACACCGTCCCAGCCTGCCATTTCTGGCGGGTAGTCAGGCACATTACACCCTACCCTCTGTCTGAGTGGCAGGAAAAAAAACCCTTGCATTGCCATTCTGGCCGATCAGCAGTACACACACCGTGCTGGTCTGGTCAGTCTAGGCTTGTCTTAATAACCCTTTTCTATGTTGTGCCAACAGATTGTGGGCAAACAATATAGTCACAGTTTGATGATGCAATTTCTGCATACTACGATGCCCAAAACTAGACAGTAGTTATTGTACTCCTGAGATCACCATTATGTTTCAGTTCATGTTCATGCAGTTATACTAAAAAATGTAATATTACTATTGTTACTTTCAACTGGCATCGAATTAATATATTAGTGTTGTTCACTGATGTTGGAACAACTAATACAAGTTTATAAAAGAACCTCACAACATAAATGGATCATAATTTTACTATTTTACATTAAACCTTTCACGGACCCCCCTGGAGTTGTTCAGGGACCCCCAAATGAATTTTAATTTTCCACAGGGACCACTTTGGGAACCACTGTCTTAGATAAATGTCATTGAATTTTCATACTAACGCTTTTTTAAGTTTTTATTGCTGGCAGACCACAAAATAAAGGATCACATATGCAATATAGTATTTTATGTGTTGTCTGTTAAATTTACTTCATAGATTTATTGATAACAAATTGTAATATTCTCTCTAAATTTAAAAAAGGCAGAATTTTCAGCTGTTAGAATTTTTTTGTGCTGGTTTTTATTTCATTGCTGATAGATATAAGTGTTTCTTTGTTTTAACACTATTTTAACATACCAAACATAAAAATCCTTGATCTTTAATCACACATATATTACTGACTAGCTGAACAAAACGCAAAAATAGTACTGAAATAAATCATACAAAATAATGAAGAATAAACTTCAAAAAAGACACTAAACTTTAACATATAAATGTAAAACCCATTTACTCACGAATTTAATTACATACAAACATTCAATTCAACTTATTATCAATTCCATTATTACTAATATGACCTATTTTTCATTATGACTCTTCATTAACTTTCACATGCATTGTTTTTTAAATAATTCAAAACAATGAAGTCAGTAGTTAGACTACTCTCTAATAAAAAATTTAATGAATGTATACTGTCTATTGAACTATGTCTTTAAAAATTGTAAAGAAACATAGCAGCTTCAATAGCATAACATATTGATTGTATTTTTTTAACTCAGTAGAATTTCAGTGTAAAATTGCAATATTTTTTGTCTATTAGAGGTTTTGTGATGTAATAACCAAACGCATAGGCCTAGAATTTGTGGTTAATTTTTCAGGTATTTTTTCGTAAGAAACTTGATTTAGCTTTATGCACACACAGAAAGTGGGATTAGGGGTTTTATGTATATGATTGTACCTTGAAGTATTGATATTTGTTGGGATTCTTTGTCTTTTATTTTGTTTGCACTTAATATAGAGGTTGCCACTTGGGTTATAGCTTATGTTTATTAACAACAAAAAAGGCCTCTAAAGTTAATGATTAATTTTACAGATTTATGCGTGGCCTCTTCTAGAGACAGTCTTTTCTGAAGTGTTGACTCAGGAGGAGTGGCTTATATTATGGGACAATATGATCAGCAATCATCCAGCCTATACGTTAATAGCTGTAGTGGCCTATGCCATCAGTGCTCGAGGTCCTCTGATGAAATGTACAGAAATGGAAGACTTTAAGGTAAAATGTGTATAGTTATTGATTGCAGTTTTTTACCTTGTCAGCATCAAAATAAATTATTTTATCCCTTCTCGTTTTTTGTTTGTTTTTTTAACAAATAAGCAAAGATAAGCTATTTAATTTCATGAATAAAAGTCATCACTTGTAAATAAATGGAAAATTTTAAAAGTACACCAGAGCTTATTTGTAATTCATTTGGAGCAGATATTATCTCAGATAATTGATGACAAAAACACCTTTAAAATTTTGCTTTTTCATCTTTTAAATGTATTTCAGTTCTTTTTTCACCATCGTAATGCAATAAGCATCAAACAAATCATTAAGGAGGCTAACCGTCTGATGGAGTCTACACCAGATGAAGTCCATCCACAAAACATCCTGGAAGATTTTGTTCCATTGACCAAAGGAAACTATCCTGTATTTAACAAGTATCCAAAATTTATTGTGGATTATCAGGTTGGTTGATTTTAAAAGATGTGGTTAAAAACTTTTTACGATTAACAAATATTTGTTTACTTTATAATTATATTTTTGAGATCCAAAGTGTCTTATGTCAGTAAGGAAAAAAAAAGAGTAAACATAATGTTTATTGAAATATAGTGTCCTTAAATAAACTTTCAGGTTCAAGAGAGAGAAAGAATCAGACAAGAAGAAATGGAATACATGAGACAAAAGTAAGTTAATTACATGTATATAGTTGTTGATTTTTTAAACCATTTATATCAGCAAATAAATTTACCAAGAATCTAAACTTTTTTCCAGAAATAAGAGATTGTAATTAACTTGTTCATTCCCGATGCTGACTTTTGTCAGCAATCCCTAAGTGTCCCATACTATGGATGTGGATTCTATACCTTATTCTAAATTGATTGCAAAGAAACGTATAAAATTCTTTCACAAAATCATGTAAGGTTTTTCATCATTTTCTAGACAGTTCTTTTTTTATTGCATATTTAGTAGGAAGGGAATAAAAATATTACACGTTTTGTCCAATTGGAAAGTCTGGTGAAAAGGGCATTTTTTATGTAATTAAATACATGTATGGGGCATTTTTATGTAATTAAATACATGTACAGTGAAATGTCGTTATTAGTTATTATGAATGTCAGTGAAATGAAATATTCAGTACTATAAAAAAAAATGTTGTCCCTTCCCCTTCACTTATATAACATCTGTTAGATTATATACATGAAGTATCAGTGTGAAAACTAGCATTTTGTCTATATGACAATTGAATTCATTTGTGTTATTATCTCATCACATAATAACAAGTGGGCAGAAACCAGATCCACTGTATGGGGATTTCTTTATCTGACTAACTGGATTCATTAAGATACAATAACAGGGTCACAACTAGGGTTTATACAAAAACCAACTTTTAAAAAAACCGGTTGTCGAAGGTCAATTTCTCAAAAAATCTGCGAAAACCGGTTTTTGGTTTTACTATAAAATAAATGAAATAATGGATATTTAAAACATTCTAGCAATAATTATTTTCAATGTATGTCATTTTAATTAACGTGTATGAAAATGAATAAAGTTTAATGCAATTATGTCAACCAATTTTTTAAGTAAAACAATAAATACAAGAAAAAATTATCAATATGACAGTAAAAAATACTACTACTGTCTACTAGGTACATATATTTATTTTCATTTAAATTGCATTATGACTAAACATATTTCTATCATGACCTTTGAACTGTTCAACTTTATTTGGCAGTCATGAATAAGACTGAATTCTTTCCAGTGTTTCGTTTATATTATACTATAAATATACACGGCTGTCAAAGACATGAGGCTTGGTTTGCCACTTACAGACCACTTCTGAAATTAGACATTAATTGTGATGTAGACCTCAGTATAGAGCTTATTTGTATATAGTCTATATAGCCTCATTCTATCTATTGTTTATTGTTTAGTAATGAGCTAAGGAGATACCGATTATTTATTCTCCCCCCCCCCCCCCACCAAATCCAGTTTCTATGAGATGCCCTTTTCAAGTCGTAGGCAAGTCCCGCAAGTCAACACTAAATTTATGTGCTAAAAATAATCAGTTGTTCTGTGGAATTAGTAAATGACTTGAATTTAGCCCTCTTTCCAGGTCGAGGAAACAGATGCAATAAATCTGTCTATACCCTCCCCCTTCATGCAATCCTCAAATTACCCCTGAGCCACTTGGTCACGCCTACTCTCTAGGCTAAAACTGGCTTTTAAAGCCAAAAAAAACGTTTGTTGAATGCTTAGAGATGCGTCTAAAAACTTTTTTTTTGCTGCCAGTTTTTAAAAAATGACAATCCCTAGTCGCAACGCATGCATCGTACCATTGCTAGCCTGATCACATGTAGTTTCAAAACCAAACACAGTATAAAATTCTTCCCCAATTACAATTAAAAAATAAATCTTTACAATAAATGATGTTAAAAAATATTTTGAAGTTGATTCTTCATTACTTTGTATGATTTATTTCAGTACTATTTTTGCGTTTTGTGCAGGCTGTTCAGCTAGTCAGTAATATATGTATAATTAAACATCAAGGATGTCTATAAATTTTCTGCAGAATAAATATTTTCAGTAAGAATCACAAGATTTACAACAAAATGTTATTTGCCCCCTAAGCATCTTGTCCACTAAATTGTTAGTTTTTTTTTCTTATTAAGTGCATGGTTTAAGTTTTAATATCACGATGTTCAGTTATGATGTGAGAAGCTACATTTTTTATTTTAAAACACAATTGTCAAACTATGATGTTTGGGTCTATGAGTTTAGCTTGTCAAACTATGATGTTTGGGTCTATGAGTTTAGCTTGTCAAACTATGATGTTTGGGTCTATGAGTTTAGCTTGGATCATTGAAATTTTGAAAGGGCTATTTTTACCTACCAAGTTCAAAACTTCACAAATGTTTTATTTTTGGGAACATTTTAATGAAAGTATAAGTGATATTGAGAAAAATGTACACATATTTTTATAGTAAGTAAGTAGTAAAGTTCCCTTAACCCTAGCGGGCCATCGGGGCAGATGAAGTGTAGAATTCATCTGTTTCTATAACCTCGGCATATGAAGGGGTTGTGTGGTTAGCACAACGCCCAGCCGCCTTTACTTCCCCAACTTAAAGTCAGGTACCCATTTAAAGCTGGGTGGACTTGTGGGATGACTTTGTACTGAATTTCACCTGGAAAAATTCCATGGGCCTCACCGAGGATCGAACCCGGGACTCTCAGGTCGACAGTCGAGTATCTACACCACTCGGCCGTCCCACTCACACATATTTTTATACTATTTAAATATTTATGGTTTTGATATTAATAATTGTTTGTCTTTGTAATATCTAAGATTTGAAAGGTGCATAAACAATTGGAAGAAATAAATTAAATCCAGTTTATATTACTACTTAAACACCTCTCTATATTATGTTTACATAAAAGAATTACATGTATATATCACTAGAAAAACCATTTGATTTACTGTATGTTGGCATATAGATCATACTATTTTAGTTTGCATTTTATAAATACTTTTACACTATGAAAGGTTTTACAAATAGCACATGGCCTCATAAAAAAAGACTATTTTCAAATCATGACAACTTTATCAAATCTTCAACAATTAAAAATTGACAGGAAATTGAATGCTTTTTATTTGATATACTTACATGTTTTTTTTTTAATACTCCTCATAAAAAAATTCAGTTGAAAAAGGGGTTTAAAAAATCAAAATCTAAAATAAAATTATCATGATTTTCTGATGAATAACCCAATTTACTTTTAGAAGTATAACTCTAATTCTTTAACAGATAGAAAGATAGTGCATTTTTAAGACAATATCTCATAGTTGACAGGTATTTTGTGACACCACCTGATTTTTTATCCAAATTTTTGCTTAAGCCCAAAAAAAATAGTTATTACTAATTATAATTGCAGTGTATGGCTAGTTTTTCCCCTAATGAACCAGTGGGTTAATTAGTCTAGGTTAATTCTATTCAAAGGAAGTCTCAAAGTTAGCTAAGAATCTCACCGATATTTATAAGATGATTTTAAAAAACTTGTTTTGTTTGTTTATTTTATCTTAGTTGAAAATAAATCCATTAAAAAAAATTACCTTTAAGGGTCATAACTCTGGACATTGAAAAAGAGACAGTGCAGAAGCAGCAGGAAGAGCAGCAGTGGTATCGCCAACAACAACTTCTGTTAGAGGCTGAAGAAAGAAGGCGTAGGATGATACAGGAAGAAGAGGCCAAACTGTCTGATCAAAGGAAACGGTAATAATTTACTTCACTACTAGAGAATTCTATATTTCTGTAAGAACTTAATGCACATATTTTAAATGACTGCCAAAAAATATTTTTACAAAAAGGAAGCTTTATAATTAAATTGCAAGTCATAGCTTTGGTAACTTTGTTTTAATTTTTTTAGCAAAATGACATGCATATTTAGCTATTATAAAAATTGTAAAATGGTCATATACTACCCATAACCAAATGCTCAGTATGAAAAAGAACACATAATAAGGTTTATAGATATATTTAATGAGAGTGCATTAGTAATAAAAAAAAACACTCATGCAAAAATGTATCAAAAACTAGTAAATATCAACTCGATCTTCTCTCGGGATTTTGTCCCCAGGGAGAATTATCACCCTGGCCTTATATCCTCCTTACATAGTTTACTTCTTTTTACTTTGTAGTAAACTGAACCACTCTAACAATAACTGCTGAGTCATCATAACATATAGATGTCTCAAGTATTATTAACTTATTCATTGAATCAAGATTGAATGATTTTCCAGCATGCTAAACTTTTAATCGTAATAAAATTTGTAAGATATTTACTGCTTTTCTAAAAGTCATTGTAATTTTCAGTTTGTTAGCCATGAACAGAGAAGTGAAGTTGAAGGAGCTGACTTTATTGGAAGCAGCCAGGAGAAAATTTTTACAGTTTCAAAAAGAGCAAAGAGAAATGGAGCTTAGGCGACTGGATGATGAGCTGATAAGAAAAGTAAGGAAATCTAGTCTTTGGTTGTGCCGAGTGCTCGGGGACACGCAAAATGACGGGGAATATTTGTCGGAAATCTCCACCCAGTAGTATTGTTTTCCTCCACAAAGCGTCTCACCGTGAGATCACGTAACAACATGTAAACTGCCTGGAATGCTGGTATGTGGCCATTGGCGCCTCATCCAAGATAATATATTTGGATTGCAGAATATGTTGCGCGTGTTTCTCGAGATAGGTTTGATATTGCATGTGGATGTGTAGTGGAGCTTCCACGGTATTTTAAACACCGATTGTGCAGTACGTCCACCAGGTAACAATGTTGCAGCTATTCCTGTAGATGCAATGGTTATAGGAATGTCTCCCCGGCTGTGATGGTATGAATCAGAATTTTGTAGACAAAGAGATTTTCGTCAGGGCATGTGTTTTCAAATGTTTAATAAGATATCTGATTGCTGAAACCTGTTTGTCGCAAATGCTGCAAAGAAATGTTGTTGAATGTGTTTCTACATGTACATGTTTAGTTTGTAAGTGTTTCTTGAGTGTGAGTTGTTTTGAAGCATTGCTGGCAATGGTCACATTGCATCATTCGTTCAGTAGAGTATTTTTTAAATGTGCGTTGGGATATCCCTGGAGTCGGAGGGTTTCTGAACAAATGGCGCATTTAAAGTCCTCTGTGGTGTGTTTGTTCACTGGAGTGTTTTTTTAATGGGCATTGATATTATTTTTTTCGTGTGAACTGTTTTGAGCAAATGTTGCAATGAAAATCAGGCGCAACAGATGGCACCAGAAGGTCATGTGTGTATGTGGTCATGGTTAGGAATACGAAGGCGAAATTGAAACAAACCTTCGGGGACAAACGAAGACAGGAGCAAGACCACTGAAACATCAGGACAAAGAAATCAGAAAACAATGCAAGTTGTCGAACTCGTCTTGCTTGCTGTGACGTATACGGGAATTCCACAAATCTATAAACAGTCTTTCAGGCTGTAGCTGTCCCACATGGCTGGGCGAAGAAGAGAATTATATATATAGATGTACATAACTTATTAGATAATATTATATATACAAACAGAAATAACATGATTGTGTTGGGTATTAAAAAGTATAAAATAACAAAAAAAATAAAAATCTTTTAAATAATAGACTTATTCAGATGTACTAACAGAAAAAAATCGACTTAGATCATAAAATAATTATAGAAATTGTATTAATAATAAAAAAGCGTGGGCGCTAAGAATAAAAGAAATTATTAATCTATATTGGCGCCACACTTTTTTCGTCAATGGTATGTCTATATCGAATATCAACAAATATTTCGACCCAAACTCAACGTCAAACAACGCTTACTTCAAATAGATGGAGATATGAACTTATGAAAATATAAGGAGAAGCTTGAGATGGAGCATTCTAATAAAGTGGTGTTAAATACAAGAGTCATCAATACAAGAGTCATCAATATAAGAGTCATCAATATAATAGTCATCAAAACAAGAGTCATCAATATAAGAGTCATCAATAAACGTCAATAAGGTAAAGTCATCAATGTACAAGAGTCATCATACAAACGTCATCAATACAAGAGTCATCAATTTAAGAGTCATCAATATAAGAGTCATCAAAACAAGAGTCAACAACAATCAGTCGCCAATACTAAGTCATCAAAGCAAAAGTCATCAATATAAGAAAAATAATACAAGAGTCATCAATAGCAAAGTCATCAAAGCAAAAGTCATCATAAAGAGTCATCAATACAAGAGTCATCAATTAGAGTCATCAATACAAAAGTCATCAATACAAGGGTCATCTAATCAAGAACCACCAAAACAAGAGTCATCACTTCTGTATTTTGATTCTGTTCACCACCCACCAGGATATCTGGTAGACATAATTGTAAAACCTCAACTTGATCAAATGTTTTTATTTGTTTATAGTTTCTAAACCACATCTTTAGGAGACTGACATTGATATTCTTTTTATACAGCAGGCAGACATATCAGAATAAACTTTAGTGTAATTTGATACGTTCCAAATTCTTCTACAAACTTCACACATTGAAACAGCTTCTGCTATCGATATTCCAACACCACAATTACACACATGCAGGTTTACAGGAAGTGCACACAAATACTGAGCGTTTCACATTTGACTTTTAATGCTATGTTGAGTTCAAACAACACACTGCATTTACATACACACTTTCTGTGAACTAGAAATTAAAGAATTAATGATCTTGTTCCCACAGATCATTTAAATAATGCTTCAATTTAAAGGGGGCTGCAATAAAAACACTAAATCCCATACACCAGCACACATGTAACCCAGCAGTGTACTGTGACCCACATTTTACTCTCTGTATGCCCCAGTTGTGTGCATTCAATCAGTCAATGATACAGGTGGAGATTGTGTAAACATTCACACATTTATTGATTAGACTTGGCCTCACTCGGCTAGCACAGCTCGACACACACACACACACACCACACACACACACACACACAACAGTCATCCGAGATGCAGTAATACAAGCCTCGTTGTCGAACGATTCTTGGTGTTCATTACACATCAACCCCTATGTAAACACCATCACAGTGTTAAGCGTAACGTTATAATTTTACACATTTAACATGTGAATCAGGAATTTTAATTCAACTGTACAATACGTCTTCGTGACACTAACACGATTCATAGAAAAACTTGTAATAAATGATTGATACCAAAATAATCTCTTGGAATAACAATAGGATTGAATATTGTTGAATGGAAAACAACAACACTGTTTGTACTAAAAATAGAAAATGATGTCATGTAACTACTATCAAATGTAACGAGCACAAAGAGACAGTAGTAGCAGCAGTACTCCCAATACTCTACTACACTACTACATTGTCGGGTGTGTGTGTGTACTTATTTCACTACAAACAACTTACCTTTACTTTTCCCTCGCTGAACACGTCGCAGTAACATCATTTAATTTAAAAGATATCACAAAGTAGGATCTGTCTACAGTACTAACAGTATATCATCCATCGTATGTTACAGAAATAGACAAACAAAAAAACTTTGGTGACAAAGGAAACATTGAATAATTCCCGGTCGGTTTGTTGACAACAAAAAAAAATGCCACAATGGAGTCACTTCCGTGTCCGATTAGGCGTCAGCTAGTCCATACCCACCCCCTTCCCTCTCTCCACTCCTCTCATCTCCGCGATGGTTCAGGAGGAGGCAGCGGTCATGAAGTACTATGAGGTCGGGTACCTGGCAGTGGCAGGTGAAGTACTGTGACGTAGGTCCTGTAAGGTACAGTATGGGTGTGGTGAAGGGAGGGGGGGTCAGGTGGTACTAGAAGGTAAAAAGTGAAACACGACTAGTTGATCAAAGAGCCACTTTTAAAACTATAGAGCGACTGTCAGTTATGACATATAGACGACTGTTATGACTGTGTTTGTAGACGTGTGGCAATTTATTTATTATTTAATTAATTTATACAAAGATAGATGTGCCCTTTGATAATTTGTAGCTCGCTTTAAAAATCCTATATGACGCTATGACTAAAAATATATGTGATCAACTCATTGATACAAATAACTTTACACATGACATCGATGCCATTTTTAAAACTCGAAATATGACCTACATAGATTTGTTTTCGTTTACAATTAAAAAACAACAATTGTGTCGTGTTTATTAAGTAGTTGTAGTTTACTGGTAGTAAAATTATAATTGCTATTCAATGTTTAGGTACAGAGAACAGGGTGTCACCAGAGGGGGCTGCATGATTGACAATGGCAGCCCACCCCCCATCCCCTTTGGGGACCCATCAGGTGCAGCACCTTGCTACATCATGACTTAGAAGTCGGTGTGTGATAAGAGGAGTCCCCGGTTGTTGAAGATATGTGCTATAGATATAGTTGGAGACAGCTAGTAGGGAGACACTGTTCCACTGTTACAGATGGGGGTTGATGATGGGGGCAGTACGCCATTACAGAAGGTATAGTGGTCACTGTTACAGATGGGGGTTGATGATGGGGGCAGTACGCCATTACAGAAGGTATAGTGGTCACTGTTACAGATGGGGGTTGATGATGGGGGCAGTACGCCATTACAGAAGGTATAGTGGTCACTGTTACAGATGGGGGTTGATGATGGGGGCAGTACGCCATTACAGAAGGTATAGTGGTCACTGTTACAGATGGGGAGTGTACTATAATAAGTAGGCGAACCACTGCTCCAATGAAAGCCCATGGGAAAAGGGGTGTAACTGATCGTGTGTAACTATAGCTGATCGTGTGTAAACAGACTTTCAGTGCTTGTATTCAACTGTGTTCTCGCATGGCTGACTTTCTCGTCCGTTACGACGACGGCTAATGTCAAGGTTGAAACTATATCCTGGAGAAAACGTTCCCCACTGTAAGACTTGTGTCAAGACGACAGTGGTCTCGTGACGTGACACAGATTGTTCATCTGGGTATAGTGACACTGGAGATCTGGGCATTTAACTGTTCTATATTTCTCTCTCAAGCCCTACATTAAGTCAACAAATAAAAAAAACAAGCAATTAAGCCTGTTCCATTCTGGACACAGGACGTGTTAGCGCATTTTCATGTTATGTATCAGTACGTATGCTATCTTTCAGTAAATATTTGTAAATTTTGGAAATGTTTATAAATTCAATTGTGTAATGCATATATCTGTAAAAAAATTTATAAAGACGTTTCTTTATATTTGAAAAAAAATTATTTTCTCTTAAATCTAACTACAAGTGGTTTGTGGTTACTGAAATAGGACTCATAATTGAAAACATTCGAAATTATAGTCATTTAATCGTCCGAAAACTCCGTCAATTGTTGCATAGCTCTGATACTTTCAATTAAACTCAGAACACAAGCTTACTATTTCATTTGATGAGTTTCTTAATAAATCTTGGTGAAACTACGTGCTGCAGTATTTCGCACCAAATGAACGGGCTATTGAACGTACAAGGTGTATATATAATATATAAGCCCCTTATGAGCCCTGAAGCCCGGCCCTCAGAGGTCCTATCGCGAAATGAACTTTTGATGTACACATGGCAGGCCAAGACCTACAAAATGATATATACATCATGGGTCTAAGACTTATGGTTGCTGAGATATAGCGCTCCTTTATTAATATAGCTTATATAGTAAAAAACGGTACTTTATAAGGCCCCTTTTACGGCCCTGAGAGGTCAGATCGCGAAATGGAAAAAAGTCATTTCTTGGCAGGCCAAGACCTACAAAATGATATATACATCATGGGTCTAGGACTTATGGTTGTTGAGATCTAGGATGATGACAGACAGACAGACAGACAAAACGGGGACAATAGAGCATTTTTTTTTCGAAAATGCTCTAAAAATACTTAAAACTTTGCGTAAGTGTCGTTACCAGACACCCCTAAGTAAGGTGCAAGTCAACAAACTTGTGGTAATGGCGTGTGTTGACACAGAAACCTATAACGTATTTAATAAGTGTTGCGGTGACTCAGTGCTTGATAGTGGTTGGTCTTTGGTGGTTCCAATAGGGCTACCGACCCGAGCCCCAGGGAGAGAAGACGGGCGGTAGAAGCTGACCTAGATGTAACTCAACTCTCTCTCTCTCTCTCTCCCTCTCTCCCCCCCCCCCCCGTGTATGATACTCGTCTTTTGACCCCGTTGCTCAATCTTACTGGGCCGGCGCTGGTAACGGGTTCGAGTCGCACTTGAGGGAGGGGGGTGGGGGTGGGGGTTGACCGTGCGGTGTAGAATGTCGTCTATAGAGAGTGATACAAGACAGGCGTAACAAACTACGTAACATACCCTTGTTACATACCCTTTTCAACTAAGTTACATACTATTATAACTACGCTACATACCAGTACAACTACGTTTACATATTAGTACAACCAGTACAACTACGTTATATACCAGTACAACTACACTGCATATAAGTGCCACTACGCTACATTCCAGTACAGCTACCGGTACGCTACATTCCAGTACAACTACGTTTTATACCAGTACAACTACACTGCATATTAGTACCACTACGCTACATTCCAGTACAGCTACCGGTACGCTACATTCCAGTACAACTACGTTTTATACCAGTACAACTACACTGCATATAAGTGCCACTACGCTACATTCCAGTACAGCTACCGGTACGCTACATTCCAGTACAACTACGTTTTATACCAGTACAACTACACTACATATTAGTACCACTACGCTACATTCCAGTACAGCTACCGGTACGCTACATTCCAATACAACTACGTTTTATACCAGTTTGACACGGTCAAGAAATATCTATCTACTCGAGGAATGATTCAATGGAGATGAAAAACACATTTTTTTTTTTAAATCACATACTTGTCAAGAAAAACTATACATACAACATAAAATGATGGTTGTTCCACATAATACGAGTCCACTTAGATGGTGGAAAACCAATGTGTCTAACATAGGTCATAAATAGTTTATGTAAAAAAACAAAAATCGACCAACCATTTTTAGCCATGACGTCAATATTCTACCACATCCAAGACAAAGGTCTCTGCCATTAAGTCATGGGAAAAGATTTTTAAAACCAACCAATAATTTCACACAGAAAGTCATAATACGCGTGACCTAAATAAACTTGCACTGACGAAATAAAATGAGCAACCATTTTGATTTTTTTTTGTTGGTTCTATAATTATTCCTTTGGTCGATGCACTGTTTTGTTGTTTTTTTTTTTATTATTTTTACTTGTTTGCAAAATGATATCCGTTCATCTAGACCAGTGGTTCCCAAAGTGGTCCCTACGGACCCCCAGGGGTCTGCGGTATCATACAGGGGGTCCGTGGAAAATTAAAATTCATTTGGGGGTCCCTGAACAACTCCAGGGAGGTTCGTGAAAGGTTTAATGTAAAATAGTAAAATTATGATGCATTTATGTTGCGAGGTTCTTTTATAAACTTGTATTAGATGTTCCAACACCAGTGAACAACACTAATATATTAATTCGACGCCAGTTGAAAGTAACAATAGTAATATTAATTTTTTTAGTATAACTGCATGAACATGAGCTGACACGTAATGGTGAACTCAGGAGTACAATAACTACTGTCTAGTTTTGGGCATCGTAGTATGCGGAAATTGCGTCATCAAACTGTGACTATATTGTTTCCCCACAATCTGTCGGCACAACATAGAAAACGGTTATTAAGACATGCCTAGACTGACCAGACCAGCACGGTATGTGTACTGCTGATCGGCCAGAATGGCAAGGCAAGGGGGTTTTTTTCTGCTACTCGGACAGAGGGGAGGGTGTAATGTGCCTGACTACCCGCCAGAAATGGCAGGCTGCGACGGTGTGGGACAGAGTGGGACAGAGGGGAAGGGTGTGAGTACCATTGTCTCGGATTGTCCTCATTGACCACAGTACGACCACCATCGCTAATAGTTTGTTTCCTGGCAAGGACCAGGTTAGCCAAGATCCATTTTAGTGCAGATACTACACTTTAATATTAGCCAAAAGGCCGAGAAGCGTCACTGCAACAATTCATTGGGACAACATCTAAGCAAGATGAGGAAGACTGCATGCCTCTCATTGATTGCAAAGTCCAGAAAGCTGTATAGTATTGATGAAGACCTTATTTTACCATTTATTTATAAAAAGAATTACACTGAGTAATAATACAGTACAAAGAAAGATTAACGAAATGGCTCAGTCCGTTGAAAATTCTTTATGTGATTACTTGAAAACATCTAAATTTTCTATACAGTAAGGCGAGTTCACTTCAGAGGCGTAGCGAGGTGTGGGCAAGGGGGGTATAATGCCCCGGGCGCTACTCACAAAGGGGAGCCAAATGGTATATTTTACATATATTATATGGTTTTCGAATAGAGGGGGTCGTTAAAAAGGTATTAAAAGGTATTGTGCCCCGGGCGCGAGTTAAGCTCACTACAGCATTGGTTTACGTTACCAGGAACCGAACCTTTACTTTTTAGCTTATGTAAGATTTGTAAAGAAGAAAAATTTTGCTAAATGTTTGGAAACCGGTACAAAAGGAGAAACGTTATTTACTGAATTAAAAAGATTTTTCAATGTAAAAGCTATAAAAAGTAAAAAGTAAAGTTCCTTAGCCCTAACTGGTCAGATGAAGTGTATAATTCATCTGTTTCTATAACCTCGGCATGTAAAGGGATTGTGTGGTTAGCACAACGCCCAGCCGCCTTTACTTCCCCAACTTAAAGTCAGGTACCCACTTAAAGCTGGGTGGACTTGTGGGACGACTTTGAAACAAATTTCACCTGGAAAAATTCCCATGGTTCTCACCGAGGATCGAACCCAGCTATACCCTCGACTATACCCTCGACTAATATCATTTATGTTGCTACTGATGGTACTCCGGCAATGTTAGGAAGATTCCGATGCGTTTGTCATACTTAAAACAAGCTGTACCTAATGTATTTTCAGTGCATTGTTGTATTCATCGAAATCATTTGGTCGCAAAAAACGTAAGCATGGATCACTAGATTAAGTCATTCAAGCAGTTAATAATATCAGAAAGAATGCCTTAAATGAGTTATTTTCTCAACTTTGTTTGAAAAATGACGAAGACCATAACCAATTACTACTTCACACAGTCGTACATTCGTTATCTAAAGGTGCATGTTTAAATCAAATTTTATGCGCTCTTTGATTCAGTGTTGATATTCCTGGAAAGCAAAGACAATGATTTGCGACACAATTAAATTAAAGAAAAAAAAATTTCCTGTGCATTTTTGTAGCTTTTTCATGTGGGGGGTCCGTGGACAAGTTTTGATTATAAAAAGGGGTCCATGGGTCAAAAAAATTTGGGAACCACTGATCTAGACTCTAGACCAGTGGTCGGGCAAAGTGCGGCTCCGAAGCCGCATGTGGCTCCTAGGCTCCTTAAATGCGGCTCTGGCATTTAGTTTTATTTAGTATACAACTTGGTTAGAGTACTACTTATTTAGTGTAGTAAAAGCAGATTTGGCTCCCAATTTTTTTTTTTTTTAATTGTTGTAATGTTCATATTTGGCTCTTTAGCTGATAAGTTTGCCGACCACTGATCTAGACACACGATTTATCTAACACTAGATATGTAAGTAATATTACACTGTTTTATATGACAACATTGAATCTTCATTTCATAGCCAGCAGAAGAAAAATATAATCATACCAACTATAAAATTATTCTAAAAAATCCGCAAGTCACTTTCTTGGATGAATTAAGAAAAAACTGAGCTCATTATCACCGAAATAATAAAAGAATGATATAATGTAAATAAAGAACGCTTTGCCAATGCGGTAGGCTGTTTACCAACAACTAATCTACATACTGTAATAGTGGAAATGTTCAAACTTACTGGATTTGGTTTTCCATCTTCCCAGTAGAAACAAATTGCTCCTGCCTCCCATACATGATGCACAGGACATGATAGTCACTGGGATCTCGATCTAATCCACACAATGTACAAGCTATTAGTGTTTGAACTGATCAAGTGGTCTAATCCATTATTATGTTTAATAGTGTCATGTTTACACAACAAAACAACATTGTATTCTATAGCGTCCAGAAATAGTTTCACATCATTTATCGCATTCTACGGTCTTTGGCTAGAGAGAAACATACCAACACATAGTTTAACTAGTGAGAAACACACGAATAGGAAATAAAAAACAGCTAGAGAAACACACATAACGCAACGGACTAAAGAGAAACACACAAACACACACTAACCGACTAGACAGAAACACATACTAACCGACTAAAGAGAAACACACAAACACATACTAACGGACTAAAGAGAAACACACAAACACATACTAACCGACTAAAGAGAAACACACAAACACATACTAACGGACTAAAGAGAAACACACAAACACATACTAACCGACTAAAGAGAAACACACAAACACATACTAACCGACTAGAGAGAAACACAAAGAGAATACGTTGTTTAGTTTGGTCTGTCCACTATTACTCATCAGAATTTCCTTGATGTCACCATGACATGCCGAGAGAGAATACAGTTCAATATCGATCGCTGATCTACTTCAGAATACAATTCAATCGATCACTATTTTTTTTTCATATAACATTATTTCACATAAACATTACTTATCCATATGGGGGAAAAAAACCAAAGAAAACAGATCAAAGTGTTGAAGGAAAATACAACACAGACTGAAACAAACGAGTGAGTGTGTCAATATGACACACTTCAGGTAAACCTTAACAGTGACACACTTCAGCAGGGAATAGAGCACAGGTCCACACAATATCAACACGAGTCCACTATGGCTGACTGCTGGGGTCCGACAGTCCATCAGGGAGTGGAATCATAGATCCTCCCCCCATGAATCACTCCGTGAGACACACACACATCAAGAACTCATTAATCCATGCAAGGGATTTTCCTTGGGACAACCTGGGTTGAAATGAGGTCATGTCATCGCTATTTTTAGAAAAGAAAACGTGCCCCTATACCACGACAAAAGCGCGCGCAGCCTATTGTCTTTTTTGTCCATAAATGAGCGACGGAAGATTCTGTTTCACCAATTAATGTAATTCACAAACAACGATTTACAAGATTGAACACAGACGAAACGACTACTTCTGAGAACCAGCGGTAGTCGAAGCCAAAGATCGCGACTTCGATCCCGGGATTTTCACCTCAGGAGATGGAGGAACCAATGAGGTCATAGTATGATATCTGTGTCGTACAATCTAGCGCCTCCGCGCAATCAAGTACGCAGCACTACACACATGATTGTACATTCCGATTTAAAAAAATGAACAGTGAAACAGAATCGATTCATATCAGCAACTGAGATTTTCTTTTTAAGAAATGGCGGAATGTTAACATAAACAAATGAAATCTATATTTCTATAAATAGCAAGTGGCTATCAGATAAGAATCCTTAAGTCAGTCATAGTTTGTAATAAAAAATATATTTCTCTACATCAAGATCTTTCATTTCATCAACATGACAGACAAAAATAAAATAAATCAAATAAAATTATAAAAATAAATAAAACAAACAACAAGCAGTAATAACTGGAGAGTGTCACGTGACTCCAGAGTTACTCCCCCGATAATAAACAAGATGCCAACATACTGGGATAATATTGTTACTAACTAACGGTATATATCACGATTTGTCAAATGTGCCGGTATATAGACACGTGACTGTCATGTCCTATTGATTCTGATGACTCACTGGGTTTTATTTCCCTTCATCCCGCGACAGTTGAACCTGTCTGCACGTCATTCAGTTTACTCACTGTCACGTCATTCAGTTAACTCACTGCACGTCATTCAGCGAACTCACTGCACGTCATTCAGTTTACTCACTGTCACGTCATTCAGCGAACTCACTGCACGTCATTCAGCGAACTCACTGCACGTCATTCAGCGAACTCACTGCACGTCATTCAGTTTACTCACTGTCACGTCATTCAGTTTACTCACTGTCACGTCATTCAGCGAACTCACTGCACATCATTCAGTTTACTCACTGTCACGTCATTCAGCGAACTCACTGTCACGTCATTCAGTTTACTCACTGTCACGTCATTCAGCGAACTCACTGCACGTCATTCAGTTTACTCACTGTCACGTCATTCAGCGAACTCACTGCACGTCATTCAGTTTACTCACTGTCACGTCATTCAGCGAACTCACTGCACGTCATTCAGTTTACTCACTGTCACGTCATTCAGCGAACTCACTGCACGTCATTCAGTTTACTCACTGTCACGTCATTCAGCGAACTCACTGTCACGTCATTCAGCGAACTCACTGTCACGTCATTCAGTTTACTCACTGTCACGTCATTCAGCGAACTCACTGCACGTCATTCAGTTTACTCACTGTCACGTCATTCAGCGAACTCACTGCACGTCATTCAGTTTACTCACTGTCACGTCATTCAGCGAACTCACTGCACGTCATTCAGTTTACTCACTGTCACGTCATTCAGCGAACTCACTGCACGTCATTCAGTTTACTCACTGTCACGTCATTCAGCGAACTCACTGCACGTCATTCAGTTTACTCACTGTCACGTCATTCAGCGAACTCACTGTCACGTCATTCAGCGAACTCACTGCACGTCATTCAGTTTACTCACTGTCACGTCATTCAGCGAACTCACTGTCACGTCATTCAGCGAACTCACTGTCACGTCATTCAGTTTACTCACTGTCACGTCATTCAGCGAACTCACTGCAAGTCATTCAGTTTACTCACAGTCACGTCATTCAGCGAACTCACTGCACGTCATTCAGTTTACTCACTGTCACGTCATTCAGCGAACTCACTGTCACGTCATTCAGCGAACTCACTGTCACGTCATTCAGTTTACTCACTGTCACGTCATTCAGCGAACTCACTGCACGTCATTCAGTTTACTCACTGTCACGTCATTCAGCGAACTCACTGCACGTCATTCAGTTTACTCACTGTCACGTCATTCAGCGAACTCACTGCACGTCATTCAGTTTACTCACTGTCACGTCATTCAGCGAACTCACTGTCACGTCATTCAGCGAACTCACTGCACGTCATTCAGTTTACTCACTGTCACGTCATTCAGCGAACTCACTGTCACGTCATTCAGCGAACTCACTGTCACGTCATTCAGTTTACTCACTGTCACGTCATTCAGCGAACTCACTGCACGTCATTCAGTTTACTCACAGTCACGTCATTCAGCGAACTCACTGCACGTCATTCAGTTTACTCACTGTCACGTCATTCAGCGAACTCACTGTCACGTCATTCAGCGAACTCACTGCACGTCATTCAGTTTACTCACTGTCACGTCATTCAGCGAACTCACTGTCACGTCATTCAGCGAACTCACTGCACGTCATTCAGTTTACTCACTGTCACGTCATTCAGCGAACTCACTGCACGTCATTCAGTTTACTCACTGTCACGTCATTCAGCGAACTCACTGCACGTCATTCAGTTTACTCACTGTCACGTCATTCAGCGAACTCACTGCACGTCATTCAGTTTACTCACTGTCACGTCATTCAGCGAACTCACTGCACGTCATTCAGTTTACTCACTGTCACGTCATTCAGCGAACTCACTGTCACGTCATTCAGCGAACTCACTGCACGTCATTCAGTTTACTCACTGTCACGTCATTCAGCGAACTCACTGTCACGTCATTCAGTTTACTCACTGTCACGTCATTCAGCGAACTCACTGTCACGTCATTCAGTTTACTCACTGTCACGTCATTCAGCGAACTCACTGTCACGTCATTCAGCGAACTCACTGTCACGTCATTCAGTTTACTCACTGTCACGTCATTCAGCGAACTCACTGCACGTCATTCAGTTTACTCACTGTCACGTCATTCAGCGAACTCACTGCACGTCATTCAGTTTACTCACTGTCACGTCATTCAGCGAACTCACTGCACGTCATTCAGTTTACTCACTGTCACGTCATTCAGCGAACTCACTGCACGTCATTCAGTTTACTCACTGTCACGTCATTCAGCGAACACACTGCACGTCATTCAGTTTACTCACTGTCACGTCATTCAGCGAACTCACTGTCACGTCATTCAGCGAACTCACTGTCACGTCATTCAGTTTACTCACAGTCACGTCATTCAGCGAACTCACTGTCACGTCATTCAGTTTACTCACTGTCACGTCAATCAGCGAACTCACTGCACGTCATTCAGCGAACTCGTTGTTGACAGGAGTGTAACTGACAACAATACCGGAGATGTAGACACATGACAGTGGCTATCACTATTGCGCGTGTGTGAGATTGGGGGGGGGGGGGAAGAGAGAGAGAGAGAGAGAGATCCCAATCACTGTGTTCATTTTAATCTCAATATTTACTTCACGCTACACTTTTTTATTTACCAAGTAAGACCACTTATACTCCAGAGAATATTTTTTTTTTCTCTAAGTATGTACCTTGCACATGTATGTTTAGTTAAGAAAGGGGGAAATAAAAAGACACGAGATAAATAATAACTCCGTCTCAAAGCGTTAATTCTGAAACTAAACCAGAGCGTTATAGCACAAAGTCGGAATGAAATGTTCCCACACAAACTAAAACATTGAACGGTTTTATCACATCACATCACTTCTAATCACTTAAAGAAAGAAAAAAAAACACATCAGTACAAAGATATAAAACTCTCGTCGGTTGAGAAATACGTTTCACAGTTTGAAACTATCCGTAGACAAGAGAATTGTGGTACACGAGGCAGGAAGTACCTGGACAAAGGTGGATGTAAAAGATAATCCCAAGCAGTTTATTTCACAACACACACACACACACACACACCTGACACAGATGTAACAGTGAAACTGTCAACTGTTATACACTGTTTACATTCTTGTGTCATCGTTTCTTATCTACTGTTAGTCAACGTATGGTCCTTACCCCCCGAGCTCCACCCCTCACGAATGTATATAATCTGAGATCACAGGTATACTACTACTGCATTGAAACCAAATCAACCATCAAGTCAATAGGAGAAAGTTAGATAGCAAAGTTCTTTATCAATCTGTCAGACTATGGCCTGGATACAACGACCAGTACAATATCTAGTACATTGAAATACGACACAGCCTTACATTCTATAATAGTATTTCCAACAAGGGACTTGCCTTACAGTCTAGTCTATAATAGTATTTCCAACAAGGGACTTGCCTTACAGTCTAGTCTATAATAGTATTTCCAACAAGGGACTTGCCTTACAGTCTAGTCTATAATAGCATTTCCAACAAGGGACTTGCCCTATAGTCTATAATAGTATTTCCAACAAGGGACTTGCCTTACAGTCTAGTCTATAATAGTATTTCCAACAAGGGACTTGCCCTATAGTCTATAATAGTATTTCCAACAAGGGACTTGCCTTACAGTCTAGTCTATAATAGTATTTCCAACAAGGGACTTGCCCTAAAGTCTATAATAGTATTTCCAACAAGGGACTTGCCTAACAGTCTATAATAGTATTTCCGACAAGGGACTTGCCTAACAGTCTTTAATAGTATTTCCGACAAGGGACTTGCCTAACAGTCTATAATAGTATTTCCGACAAGGGACTTGCCTAACAGTCTTTAATAGTATTTCCGACAAGGGACTTGCCTAACAGTCTATAATAGTATTTCCGACAAGGGACTTGCCTTACAGTCTAGTCAACTCTAGTCTATAATAGTATTTCCGACAAGGGACTTGCCTTACAGTCTAGTCTATAATAGTATTTCCGACAAGGGACTTGCCCTATAGTCTATATTAGTATTTCCAACAAGGAACTTTGTGCTTCCATAGCCATTGTACTAAGGAAGGGGATGACAGTCCCATAGAATCCAAGTCTCTAAGAGATAAACAACGCATACTTACAAAGACTTTTTTTTTTAACTTGTAGTGACAAACAGTCCGTCTACTGTCATTAAACGGTTACCCAAGGAGGGGTGGGGTGGGGGGGGGGATTAGCAGTGTAGTGCAATCGACTGTCGACCTCACGTTTGTTGGGGAAGTAAAGGTGGCTGGGCGTTGAACTAATCCCTTGGTAAGACGGGGCTACAGATTCTACACTGTCTCTTATCCGATGGCCCGTAAGGACTAAAGGAACGTTGTTTTGTTAATGCTTCAGAAAGGCTTTTGGTGGAGCACTGGCCTACACAATAACAATTTTGGAAACACTGGTCGTTATAGACAGCACACTTAATTATTGGGCTAGCAAATATCCAGTCTAGCTGTTCTAGCATTTCTAATAAACACGTTTTACATGCATGATTTGTTTCTTTAAATGTGTGCTCACGGCGTTGTGTGTCGGCTACAAATGACCTGCAGTTTTATAGCGATCAATTTCATTTCAAAAAAATGCACGCTGCAAGATTTCAGCAGGCACTTTAAGACATTTACCTCATAAGGTGTAAAATATGTCATTCAAACAAACATAAGCACAAACAAACATAAAGTATTGTCTCACACTAAATGTCAAAAAATACAACAATAATAGAAAGTATTTATGATCTACAGTTGGTATTAATAACTTCACGGGAATTAATTACAATTTAAGGTCTTAAGATGTTTACGAAATGTACTGCAGTTAGCTTTCGGTGTTTTCTTATTAATATTTTAAGGGTTGATAAATATTTAGAAAAGACAAGTTAATTATTTTTGTACGAAAACAAATGATTATTGTTATAGAAATATAGACATTTTTAATACGAGAATAGATATTTTAAGGGTTAATAAATATTTAGAAAATACAAGTCATTTATTTTTGTACGAAAACAAATGATTATTGTTATAGAAATATAGACATTTGTAATTCGAGAATAGATGTTGACATTAATTAGAATATGTTCTGCCATGGCGATAAAGTTGTGACTATCTCAAAGATAAAAAAAAAACTGACATGACATTAGCGCATAATTGAATACCTGCACTTGAAACCTGGAAAAAAAATTGTCCAGTCATACACACCTGGTGTACACTAGATGTTTACAATGAAGGCAACTTTATACACTACATTGTCGCTAGTTTACTTTCACTTTAAAGCTTTAACGTCATGTAAACTTTATGGTGTTAACAAATGACTTTGTTAAAACTCTACAGTACACAAAACAAAGTATTTGAATTTTTGGCCCCCGCTGATATTCAATGGATATCAACTTTATTATGATCTAATTGTTTAGCATCATTAATTTGTTGTACGTCTAAGAGTAAGTTGGTAGAAGACAGTACTTACTGTTGTGTGGAATAGACCGACTCCTCCATCTTCTGATGGCTTTCATCCTGGTCACACAGTAGCCTTACGCTCAACACCTATGTCCTATTTAGTCCACTTCAACTAATGACCCCTGGTGTCGTTTCATTAAGTCCACACTCCACGAGACATACGTATTACTGGCCACAGTTAAGAGATAATACAGATGTGCACGCAACTTACAACACACACAGGCCGACGTTGATAAGTTCACACAGTAACCATATCACAGGCTCCACATCACAGTAATGGTAAGTTTCAGCGTCATTACGTGTGGGGGGTGTAGTCAACAACAACAGCATCCACACGTCCTATGTCAGTCACACGGTGACTTAATATTGTGTTGATAGTAACCGGCTCACAGGACTACTATCGAGTAACGTACCAATGACTAGCCAACGTGTTTATCAATTCAAATCAAACCCAACACCAAATCCTTACCTAATGTATTTAGGATAACACAGGATGCAAAACAATCAATACAGTAGTACACACGGTTTTTTTTTTATTACTCGGCTTCAAACAGCGAACCTTCGCCTGAGCGTTGGAAAAAATCTAATAAGTAAAACAAGACAGCCTACGTCTCTACACCAGACCCCCCCGTGTTTCACTTGACTTCTTCAAAGTCGATGTAATGAAACAGATCGATCAGGGTCAATGGCTCAACGTCCCCCGGACAATGTTTTTATTCAGCTTAGGCCGGAGATTTTGCCATGGTCAACTGGTACACCAGATGGTAGCCAAAAACAACCATTGACGTTTGGCTGCCAGCTCGCAGCGTACCGCCAGTTAGTTTTAAAACGTAACGCACTTTACTTGGACGTAGTGGAATACTTGTGAGGAGACGTAAAGAATGGTGGTGGGGGGGGAGGTTAAAGTTGAACATAGTAAAAGGCTCAGGGTAAATACACAACTGATGATGTATACAATTGTAGTATATAGCCAAGCCAATAATATCACAACTGATGATGTATACAATTGTAGTATAGCCAAGCCAATAATATCACAACTGATGATGTATACAATTGTAGTATATAGCCAAGCCAATAATATCACAACTGATGATGTATACAATTGTAGTATAGCCAAGCCAATAATATCACAACTGATGATGTATACAATTGTAGTATAGCCAAGCCAATAATATCACAACTGATGATGTATACAATTGTAGTATAGCCAAGCCAATAATATCACAACTGATGATGTATACAATTGTAGTATAGCCAAGCCAATAATATCACAACTGATGATGTATACAATTGTAGTATAGCCAAGCCAATAATATCACAACTGATGATGTATACAATTGTAGTATATAGCCAAGCCAATAATATCACAACTGATGATGTATACAATTGTAGTATAGCCAAGCCAATAATATCACAACTGATGATGTATACAACTGTAGTATATAGCCAAGCCAATAATATCACAACTGATGATGTATACAATTGTAGTATAGCCAAGCCAATAATATCACAACTGATGATGTATACAACTGTAGTATATAGCCAAGCCAATAATATCACAACTGATGATGTATACAATTGTAGTATAGCCAAGCCAATAATATCACAACTGATGATGTATACAACTGTAGTATATAGCCAAGCCAATAATATCACAACTGATGATGTATACAATTGTAGTATAGCCAAGCCAATAATATCACAACTGATGATGTATACAACTGTAGTATATAGCCAAGCCAATAATATCACAACTGATGATGTATACAACTGTAGTATATAATAGCCAAGCCAATAATATCACAACTGATGATGTATACAACTGTAGTATATAGCCAAGCCAATAATATCACAACTGATGATGTATACAACTGTAGTATATAGCCAAGCCAATAATATCACAACTGATGATGTATACAACTGTAGTATATAGCCAAGCCAATAATATCACAACTGATGATGTATACAACTGTAGTATATAGCCAAGCCAATAATATCACAACTGATGATGTATACAACTGTAGTATATAGCCAAGCCAATAATATCACAACTGATGATGTATACAATTGTAGTATAGCCAAGCCAATAATATCACAACTGATGATGTATACAATTGTAGTATAGCCAAGCCAATAATATCACAACTGATGATGTATACAATTGTAATATAGCCAAGCCAATAATATCACAACTGATGATGTATACAATTGTAGTATAGCCAAGCCAATAATATCACAACTGATGATGTATACAATTGTAGTATAGCCAAGCCAATAATATCACAACTGATGATGTATACAATTGTAGTATAGCCAAGCCAATAATATCACAACTGATGATGTATACAATTGTAGTATAGCCAAGCCAATAATATCAATCTAGACAGAGGTGTGTCGAATTATGTATTCTACACAATTACTGCCATAAAACAAGTGTTCAACACATCAAACTAGCCTCTTTATTAAGGTCATATAAACACAACATAAACATGTCCCAAGCAGTGTGGTGGTGTTGCAGTAGTATCACGTGTTGATGGTCAGTGATACACTCACTACTGCATTTGTTCAGATGGTGCTAGAGCAACTTAATAAAGTATTACGTAGAATTTTACCACAGCAGATCTAATATTGTGTATTTGTTTATGTAAATAATAAAAAAAACTGCTTATATATTAAACTGGTAATATTTACATTTATTACAGTATATAAACACAATCATTTTTTCGTTCCAACCAATTTCCTATCGAATACATTTAAAATAAACTTATTGCTGAAAATCAATGAACATTTTTACCTGTAAGTCCTGTTGGTGTTTCTACAGCTAAGCAATTAGACATAAAGTATAGTGAACTAAGTACAGTGGGTATTCAGTTAACGAACTTAATCCGTTCCACAATTATGTTCGCTATCCGAATCGTTCGTCAACCGATCATCGATTTACCATATATGTTAATGGAAATTCGGTTAATTCGTTCTACAGATCCTACAAATTTAATTTTTTTTAAAATGTCATGTACAAGTATAATTTTTTAAGTAAGTTTATTTATTACAAATTTAATATTTGCTTTTTTAATCAGTACTTTTCCTTTCTTTGGACGTTAAAGAACATTGATTGTTTTTCTCTCTTCTTCAGAACTTTCACGAAATGATGGATAGCTACGTCGTTGTAGAGATCAACAACCCTATTGACATTAGCTTAGTCTGGGTGCCATTTTAAGACCATTGCACTGACTTCCTCCCACTTCTTCAAAAGATCTTTAATGAAAGATCTCCTTTTAAACTTAGCAAACCAGCGAGTGGTAGCCTTCAATTCTAGATTTTCGGAGGACGAGCCTGGAGTTTGTTCTTTCAATTTCTAAAAAATTTCTCCAGCCTTCTCTTGAATGATGGCCATACTAGTTACTTCTCTCTTCATCTCCCGATTATTTATCCAAACTAAAAGCAAACTCTCCATTTTTTCATGGATGGCACTTCTTTGCTTCTCAGATGTAATTTTCGTTACTCCTTTAGCGGCTTGAGTCTTCTTGATGATATCTTTCTTAGCTAGGATTGTGCCTACTGTAGACCTGTTCAAGCCGTACGGCCTAACAACAGTCATTTTTTGTCCTCTCTCTACTTTAGTAATAATCTCTTGCTTGGTTTTTATGGTGAGCACAGTTCTTGACACTCCACTCTTTTAAGGCCCCATATTATTGTCAAATTTTCAGGGTTTTTTAAAAGGTGTTTAGAGAAGCACATACGAAAATCACAAGGACAGAAACCAACTACACATGTATGGTACACAATTGACAAAGTGTCATCGCACACTATCGTACGAATCGAATCGTACAGTGCTGCCTCACTGCTACGTAGTATAAATGATGACATGTCAGCGCACGCGCACATCCATTTTCAGGACAAATTGAGGACGGTGTCGGGTGTTCCGAGAGCCGAGACGTTTTCGTTAGAATATGTTTTTGTTCGCTATCCGAATTTTGTTCGTTGTCCGAACACAAAAATCTTTCCTAAAAGAGTTCGTTGTCCGATTTGTTCGCTGTCCGAACAGTTCGTTAACCGAATACCCACTGTATATCTTTGAAAACATCTTCTATATAGGCCTAATTATCAACACAGATTGCTACAGTCATGTCATAGCATTACAATGAAGAATACAGAATTAGACACTAGATAATATATCCAGCTACAATGAGTAGTTATAACAGACTAATTTAGTCCAACTGTAGAATGTTTCTAGTGTAACCATACCACATCGAGGAGTTGCACACGCCAACAATTATAATTACAACATGTACTTCACTCTTCAATACTATGTCCGCTTACAGTATTGTCACCGTATTGTGTATTCAACAATATCACATGGCTTTTTATATCAGTGTGACATGAATAAAATACAAAGGTTCTATAAATAAATAAATATATATATATATATATATATATATATATATATATATATATATATATATATGTAAATATATGAAAACCAAGAACTAACTGTCGCTATCTACAATAGCTACAAATGTTTAACGGAAAACAATGATAGAACGAACGTCAGGCTGATCTATCTATATATATATATATATAAAACACAACTTCAAGACAAAGGACTATTTATAGATTGAGGAATTTCCCGAATACGTCACCGACGACACCTCGCGTTGTTTCGCTCGGGTTAGGTCGAAGTTCAACTTTGCATTCCATGTATCTTCTCCAAAGATGTCAGCCTGTTATTTTGTTTGATTGCTTATTTAAAAATAAAATTACAGTCATTATATTGATTGATAAGGCGGCGTATTTTACGCCGCGCGATGACTAGTAGTAAATAATTTGAGGTGAATACGTTAGATCGGGGATGAATTAATTATAAGTCACAGAGTTGCAGAGACTCACTGTGGACACGCTGTGCCTGTGTCTACATACAATCACTGGCACATGATACACACACACATTTTGTATATTTATGTTGGCATCTCTCAACAATCAATCCAAGGCTATCACGACGTATCTCACGAGTCACAATGACAGACCCAATATCAGAAATCGTCAACTTTTTAGTGAAGGCAAGAGGTCTATCGCAACAATCAAGTAACCTCTGTTTACATCAAGATACAATGTCGCATACACCTGAATGCTAATAGAAAACAACCAGGTTCTGATAGTACACAGGTACCGTGCTAGACTACAGGTGTGAGGATGGCTGTAGTTTCAGTGGGAGTGTCCGTTATTATCATAGAATCGTGTCTGGTCTCATTAGGACCACAGAGATCGTGTTTCTTTAAACAAGAGTATCTGTCAAGAGATGCCAGAAAACGTCACCGTTATAAGTTACACGCAACGAAACACAGTTTAAAACCAAGACAAATCAGTTCTAGTAGACTAAGTAGAGATATAAAACCATGATATTTTCCACAATGACAACAATACAACATCTAGATAAACACACACAGACGTATGTTTTGGTCTGTCTGAAAAGAAGATTTATTAAGTACACACTGTTTTAAAACTAGGAGAAAAACCAAAATAACTTGTGTTTAATTACTGTGCATATATGTGTGTTGCTTTTATATATTTGTTTAATGTTAACTACTATAATTTGTACCACAATCTATAGAATGTGATTCCCTTAATATA
Source organism: Bulinus truncatus (assembly GCA_021962125.1). Taxonomy (NCBI): domain Eukaryota; kingdom Metazoa; phylum Mollusca; class Gastropoda; family Planorbidae; genus Bulinus; species Bulinus truncatus. The sequence continues at coordinate 3,383,905 of JAGDYQ010000076.1, forward strand.
AATTATTGTTTAAATTAATATCGAATAAAAAAAAAGTTCGAATTTTTTAAGGGTAAGGGTGGGGGGGGGGCGCTGTAAGAGAGAGAGAGAGAGACAAACCTTCATACATTTTCAATACATACTTAAATTGTAAAAGGCATATTTTTGTTAGACTAAGCAACCTAGCTGTGATAAAACAAAACAATATATAGGCCTACATATATCGACATTCACAGCTGTTTAACGTGTTCGGGGAGGAGGGGAGTGGGGCAGGTGGGGGTAATTTATAACGACTAGCTAAACAGTTTGGAAAAAATTGAACATTTAAATATTTCTAACTGAAATTCTTTGAATCGTATTTTGATAATTTACAGTAAATACAATTTGAAAAATAATAATAAGAAGAAGACTTATACAGTGAACTAGGTGTTGTAAAATAGATGAAAAATTAAAAATCCCCCCCCCCCCCCATGGAGCTTTGTCATTTCTGCTGTGGTGGGGGGATAAAAGAAGGTCACACCTCACGAACTTTTCGGCAGCCTGAAGGCAGTTCAAATAAATCAGCAACATCAAAGGCCGCCATGTAAGTAGCATTCGTCCTTCTCATAAAGAATAAAACAACCTAACACTACCAACTGCGTGAAATACAATACAACCCTCGTAGGATCAGCCCTGGACATTAAGAAATCAAGGGGAGTTGTCAATTGGTTCTTACTTACTAGTGGATAAGCCTGCTGAAGCTGGCTGACCGAAATCCGACAGAAGGGATAACAAAGAAATATACCAAATACATGTACTGCAATAGAAAAAGAAAATGCGGCCTTTATTGTCAAGAACAGAATACGATATGAACAGAAACAACAAAGAAATGTATGAAATACAACGCGTACACCTCGCACGATATGAAAACTACCTGCGAGGGAGACAGTGTTACAACGCATACACCGCACGATATGAAAACTACCTGCGAGGGAGACACACAGGTTAGACGATTATGTATTTATAAGGATGACTATTCTGAGTTGTTACAAGCGTATAGGTGTCTGTGGGCAGGCCACTACGCGATGATCAACTTTTTAGAGCATTTTCGAAAAAAAATGCTCTATTGTCCCCGTTTTGTCTGTCCGTCTGTCTGTCTGTCTGTCATCACCCTAGATCTCAACAACCATAAGTCCTAGACCCATGATGTATATATCATTTTGTAGGTCTTGGCCTGCCAAGAAATGACTTTTTTCCATTTCGCGATCTGACCTCTCAGGGCCGTAAAAGGGGCCTTATAAAGTACCGTTTTTTACTATATAAGCTATATTAATAATGGAGCGCCCTATATTTCAGCAACCATAAGTCCTAGACCCAGGATGTATATATCATTTTGTAGGTCTTGGCCTGCCATGTGTACATCAAAAGTTTATTTTGCGATAGGACCTCTCAGGACCGGGCTTCAGGGCTCCTAAGGGGCTTATATATTATATATAGTTTATAAGCTAAACAAAGGGGCGAAATCATTATTTATTTTTGTAACAGTTATTCAACATGACTTACTTCCCTTACTTTCTATAAAACCCATAACCAATGATAACTTTGCAGCACAGCTCAATCAACCAAAAGTCATCGTTTGTTGGGACTTCAATCAAGATTTCAAAGAGCCCGGGGCAGAAATTGAAAATTTCTCCGAAACAAACTTCAACATTCAACTACTTTCACCAAGATTGGCAACAACAATTTATCAAACAACAATTAAGCTAATCAAAGGGGCGTAATCATTATTTATTTTTGTAACAGTTATTCAACATGTCTTACTTCCCGTACTTTTTATAAAACCCATAATATATAATAATACATAACACGCGCACCAAATGAATGGGTTATTGAACGGAAGTGAAAAAAGAATTGAACGGAAGTGAAAAAAGAGGATACACAGACGGTTGACGAGGAAAGAAATAGACCATTGTAAAACAGTGTTTTATGTGTGAGCACAGCTCAATCAACCAAACGTCATCATTTGTGGGGACTTCAATCAAGATTTCCAAGAGCCCGAGGCAGAAATTGAAAACTTCTTCGAAACAAACTTCAACACTGAACTACTTTCACCAAGATTGGCAACAACAATTTATCAAACAACAATTGACGGAGTTTTCGGACGATTAAATGACTACAATTTAGAATGTTTCAATTATGAGTCCTATTTCAGTGACCACAAACCACTTGTAGTTAGATTTAAGAGAAAATAATTTTGTTTTCAAATATAAAGAAACGTCTTTTTAATATCTTTTTTTCAGATATATGCATTACACAATTGAATTTATAAACATTTCCAAAATTTACAAATATTTACTGAAAGATTGCATACGTACTGATACATAATACGAAAATGCTCTAACACGTCCTGTGTCCAGAATGGAACAGGCTTAGATTGCTTGTTTAAATTGTGCAGGTGTAAAAGAGCTGGTCTGAGAGCCAAGAACCTGATCGTTACAGGGACTTGGAAAAAAAAAAACCTAGCGGTGATCAAGGACAGGTTCATGTAAAACCGATTCAAAAAAATGGATTCACCGTGTCGGGGGGGAGGGGGGGCCTTATACAGAGGACAAATAATAAGCTGTCCTAATGTCGCTTATTGGGTAATAAAATAACGGGCCGTCATTAGATCACATATGTCCCACGCAAGTAAGATACTGTAACAAATGAAGGAAAACATTATAATATATGAATCACACCATAATGTGAACATGAGTTTTATTATTAGTGTCTGCCCGTCTATTCAGTTGTACGCACACGTTAAATTTACAATTCACTTGAGATACCAAAATGTTTGATTGTACAGCGTCTAAGAACGCAAGGGAACTAATCAAGTATAAAATGGTCAAGAATGTGTAAATATCTCAGTGTCCTCCCTTGGAAAAATGTCTTCCGCTATTTTCATAGTTACAGCTGGATAATGTTTTGTTGTGCTCTTCGACATGTTTGTGATAAAATAAACAAAAAAAAAAGGTCAATCGCTGTAAGTACAACTCAGTATAAATGAAACTTTCACATAACGAAACCCGCCACCATAACTCGCTTGACTCAGAGAACCAACAAAACGTCCTACAGCCAAAAATATCTCGTTTTACATTTAACAATGTCAACATCCAACCAGATGTGTCGCAGATAAATTATGAAATACACTCATGAATGTATACCCAAATCTGATTATGAAATACAAATATGAATGTATACCCAAATCTGATTATAAAACATACACTTGAATGTATACCTTAATCTGATCATGAAATACACACATGAATTTATACTCAAATGTGAATATGAAATACACAAATGAATGTATACACAAATCTGATTATGAAATACAGCCCTGTTCAGATCATCAAATATATCCATGTTCTGGTAATGAAGTCCTGTACAAAATATGAAAATAGTCCTCAACTGATTATGAAATTTACCACTGTTATGATAATGAAATATACCAGTTATGATAATGAAATATACCACTGTTATGAAAATGAAATATACCACTGTTATGATAATGAAAAATGCCACTGATATGATAATGAAAAATACCACTGTCATAATCTAATAAATGGGTTCAAAAAGTGACGTTCTACACAATTGGTTTGAGCAAATGTGAAATCAGGAAGTAAAACTTGTCTTAGAACACTTATTAAATCCCAGGTAGAAAATGTTTCATTTAGTTGTCTAGTGTTACCAAATATACTTCTTTGAGGCATTTGTTAGTACCTATTTACAGGTAAATAACATTTAGGATAAAACTCGTAGATATAAGGCATTTCATAAGGGAGATAATCGTCTTGCAAGATAATATGAAAATAACATTATTACCTCATGTGTACATAAACCAAAATCAAATATTGGGCAGCACCACACACACAAAAATAATTTCTTCAAACTAGATAAAGTGAGAGCATGATCAGTTTGTCTTCATTATTTGGTTTGGTGTGTGGGAGTGTGTGTGTGTGGGGGGGGGGTAGAGGACATCAGTCTTTATCACTCACACTCAATACATAGACACGTTGATATTTGTTTACAATGCAGTGAGCGTACAGACATGTATGTATATATGTATATATATATATATATATATATATATATATATATATATATATATTAGGGCTGCTGATTAAGCTGCGTTAATATGCGATTAACGCGTCAAAAAAATTTGCGATTAAAATTTTTAACGCAACACTTAAATGCGTTAATTTGACTAAATGCGGAAAGTTCACCAAAACGATAAATAACAGAATTTCACCATTTGAAGTTTAAGTTCAGTCCACTTATTAAGTAGATCTACCACACCCACCCTGCCGCAATTCGCACATACCCTCACCCCCAGGTATGTCGACTGAAGCCCTACTTGTAATATATGATGAAGGTTTTGGTTATTTAGCCCTTCGACAAGTAAACTCCTGCTCCCTTCCCGGTCGATGTGAAAAGAAAACTTTCATTCACTAGTTTACATTATATACTGTAGTGTATTGGTGGAGGTATAATGAACCCGTTTATAATTAGACCAAAATAACGAGATGCTAGAAATTTTGTATCATCATTTTTTTTGCGCATAATTTTGTATCGTATTTTGATAGTATAACATCTTGCTAATACATCTGTACCCGAGACAGTGGCTGTATTTTTCATAATTATTGTGATACTGAGTTAAATTTTATATATGGCTGTTGATTTACTGCAATTAAAGCGTAATTAATGCGTTAAAAATATGTGATTACATTTTTTAACACAAACACCTAAAGGCGTTAAATTTTACCCAAATGGTGTTATTTCAGAGTTACAGATGAAATAAAAAAAAATCAGTAAATAACCCAATTCTATAACCAGATCAGACGAGATTTAAAAAAAAAAGGAAGAAAAAAAACCCGAACACAGAGTGTCACGTTTACATACAATCATATCAGCTATATGACCTTGAAACAATAGGATTGCCATTTCTTAATTCAAACTTATGACCCTGAATGATGCAATTAATGAACATCTGCACGTGTTATAGTTTGATTGACAAGTGTCATGGCTTTGAAACAATGTAACTTGTGGTTGGTAAGTGACGTCATCTACCAATATTAACACCACCCACCTCCCGACCAATACAACCACAGCCGGCGAGTTGAAGGACAAATTTACTTTTAATCTTTTGAAGTTTTTGCTTTGCGCCTCGCAGTCTATAAATGTTATTCTTATATTCTTTCATTCATTCACTTTCTTACTATCAACTATTTGTTCAATGTTTTAGTGAACAACAAAAAAGAATTTTATTTTATCGGTCTGTCAGTTATATTAATAAAAAATATTGTGTAAAATGACACGCTTTGATGTTATAGGTCGGCTTTCATTTTTCATCTTCTGTTGTTCTTTCTTTCCTGTTGACGACACACTTTATAACAAGTCGCGACCCACATGTGAGACTGAGAACAAATGAACAAGGATGCTTACATGCTCGCGTAAAAAATGAGTCGAACATTTCAAGGTCTGGCTTGTCAAAGAAGTCACACACACACACACACACATACACACACAAAGGTTTAATAATCTATTGCTTAGGCCAAGTAAGTGCGAAAAAATAACACGTTGTTATTATATTTTAATATGGCATGTTGATAGAATTAAAAAATGTTACAATTAATAAATAAAATATTTTTTCGATTAAATATGCGTTAATTTGCGATAATTTTTTTAATTATGCGTTAATTTCGATTAAAATTTTTAATCGAACAGCAGCTCTAATATATATATATATATATATATATATATATATATATATATATATATATATACACACACACAACGACATAAAGACAGACTTATTGGTAGAAAAACAGACTTCACTGGTGGAAAGACATAATGAATAGAAGAAAGACAGACTTGACTGGTGGAAAGACAGACTTGACTGGTAGAAAGGCAGAATGAATAGTAGAAAGACAGACTTCACTGGTAGAAAGACAGACTTCACTGGTAGAAAGACAGACTTCACTGGTAGAAAGACAGACTTGGCTGAGTGACAAAATTACAACATGCTATATGTTCACTATGTACGTATTATTATTTAAAAGCTACTCACCAAAGCCCATAAAAGAGCGAACCATCCTAACAAACATCATGGTGAGTCGCGGCCCGCTGAGTGGAGGGAAGCCGTCACGTTTATTTTTAACTTCTCCAGCTTCAGTAAAGTGACCGCAAGTTACTGTCTGATCCTTACGAAGTGCAGTTCACGTTATGGACAGGAAATGAGGTTGTAAAGTAATAGTCCGAGCGATCAGCTTCAACACAACACACAGCAGGGGGGGTTCAGTGTGACCATATCCATGGGATCAATATGTCGATATCCCCCCCCCATATCACTGTATGATATGACCAGGCCAAATCCAGTCATATACACATTCAGAGTAGTGCGTGATTGGTTGGATACTAGTTGTTATTTGTTGTAATAACAAGCAACGTTACTTGGAAGTTAAATGAACAAACTGTGCAGACTTCAAGTCCAACCATCGTGTGTCTGGCCTGTCCAGTGATCTATTGCGAATGTAAGGACAAGGCGACGACGTGTAGGTACCACACAAACACGGTCAGTGGGTCTTTGGGCAGATTTCAAACTGTAATAACACAGCCACTATATTATTGCGCATACACAACACAGAAAACATAACGAATCATAGAATGTATACACACTGAAGGCATGAGCAGCTAGCTGACTGGATAGGGAACTTTGCAAACTATACAACTTTTACTGTTGATCTCAACGAACGTTAGCAAAAAGTAAACATTTAAAAGTGGTCCACTCCAATACTCTACACACAACAATGGCGGCAAAGAACAATCTATATACTACGATAGGTCGGTCGCCGGACTCATTTATTTCAATCTATTCACGAAGAAGTGAATAATAAATATTTTTATTTCACGGCGGTCATTCACCTCTCTATCAGCCGCTGGTTGTACACCCCCTGCTCTGCATTCACTGCCTATCATTGTGTATTCAAATGTTACAGTTATAGAACTACTTTAACGAAAGCGATGTCAGTCTGATGTCACAAGTGACTCGGCGAACCAGATATATGTGGTATTCGAGCCCCGGAATTAATGAGATGGTCATCAAAAAAAAACTCGGCTATCCGTAGGCTGCTGATGGTGCCTGGGGAATCAAAGAGATTTGATCTCATCCTTGTAGAATACTCACAGGACCTCTCTGTTACATTTATGTTTCAACTTTACTCAATTAACGTGGCACGTTTATATATCAATACAGCATCAAGTGTGTGTCCGTGTGTATTTATCGATGTTAATACTAAGTGCTAACACTGGTCTGTGTGAACATATACCTTGCTAGAACACAGACCTCACCACGTATTATCATCTCCAGTAATAGAACCAGATATCTTTTCATGAAATACTCATAAAGCACATATCGGTTGGCAAAGTGCAATGTGTGTCATTCGTCTATCACAGTGTAACTCATCACATTCAACACAACACTACCTAACGCACTGTATTAGTACATTAAAGGTGGTCAGAGTTAAGTATAGAGAATCACATCAAGTTGATCGCATTGCGATGAATACGGCTCACACGAAGCAATGAGACAACACGGATGTCTTCTATGATGAATGGTCTATCCCGAAGTGAGTGAGTACATGTATAAACATTATGTACTGAAGGTCTGCTCATCATTTGAAGTACAGCTGTAACAGTCACAAAGTACAGCTGTAACAGTCACAAAGTACAGCTGTAACAGTCACAAAGTACAGCTGTAGCAGTCACAAAGTAAAGGAAGGAATATTTCAAACTAAAATAAACTCAAAGTGAATTACTATCAACTAGCCTGAGACTATAATAACATGACGTCGTTTGGTCATCCATAAACTAAAACATCGGTCGTGTTTCTATCCCGTACTAACTGTAACGGACGATAACTTATTCACCGATAACTGAGAGCAGGAACTACAGCAGAAGTCAGGTAGGCAAGTATCGGGGTAAGTCAATTATTTCCTAACAGGATCTGGAAGAACCCGACTCTGACACTAGCACGCTGTGTGGTTTAGAATAAACATAATATAGGCCTCCACGCGCGGCTTGTAAACAGACAGACTTGTACAAACTTAAGGAATAAGTCCTACTGCTATAATAATCCCATATTAAATCCATTCTAATCTAAATGATAAACAGATACAAATAAAACAACAACAACAGACTAGCAGAACTACAGACTGCCATAAATCGATCATATTTAGCCACAGCCTAGCCTCTCGTCTCTCTCCTCTCTCTCTCTCTCTCTCTCTCTCTCTCTCTCTCTCTCGTCTCTTCCCCCAACCCCCCCCCCACCCCCAACCCACCCACACCCCCCTGCCACCCATCTAATTCAAATAAAACGATGCGAGTTATCAACAACCTACATGAACCCCAAGATAAAAACCCAGTTGCACCAAGCAATGTCTGAAGGCCCAAAGAAGAGTTCAATCAATAAAACAAAACCACACATGGTTTGTAACGAGATCAAGATGACCTATGATTTCCCATCGATATTAATTAATCTTTGATGATCGACAAAATGGCACAAACACAAATAAAAAAAAAAAAGAGAGAATTCTAAAAATGTCACAGCACAATGAGAGAAGAGCGATGACCTGCTCTGGCAGAGATGAGCCACTGGAGACCCCCGGGGTCATCTGTACCAGGGGCGGCCACTCGTCAAGTCTGTGAGAGCCACATTTAGGTTTCTAGTACAGTAAATAGAAATACTTTAAAGAAACGCACCCCATAGTCCAACGATCAGACTTAGTGAACAAAGTAACTGAATAACAACGCTACTTCCAATACAGTAAGACATTCAAAAATCGGGCAACCGAAAATCCGGATCCTATAAACATCAGGGACGCATTTTCAAATTTCAAGCCAGCACTGACGCGCCGGTATTTTCTGGAGGTATTAAAATAAAATTTAAACTCTGTAGAACCATCTATACAGTATTTTATTTATTTGGTGAACAGAACAATAAAATTTCGTTTTCTATTCACTTAGATTTTGTTTCCCTTTAAAAGACTTTAAATGTGCACATTTTCTGTTGTTTCACATTTTAAAAAAAATACGCCGCACCTTAGATAACGAAGCATGCTACCAAAGACACCCATAACATTAGATAGTTAGATATGCTGTATCTGAAGCATATTTGCATGTTAAAGGTCATCATCATCAAATAACAAAAATGGTATGACTAGTACAGTTGTTGTATACAGAATGAGTCAAGTAGAGAGGACAACCCGATACTTGATCTGTTACGCCTCACAATAAGTGAATTGAATCGAATGAAGGAAATACGGCTATTACAAGAACAGACGATCAATGCCTCACCAGTTCATGTCCTAGTACGAAACATAGATCTATCTACTTGCCCGCCGACTGACTGCCACTCTAAATACCACCATAGACAACAATTTGTCGGGGAACCAGCGCTCGTAACAATCATATATACACAACGAATTGATCTCTTAAACACACAGGGAGTAGTGCTTATATTTGACAGTCTGTGGTGGTTATATCCGACAGTCTGTAGTGGTTATATCGGACAGTCTGTAGAGGTTAAATCGGACAGTCTGTAGAGGTTAAATCGGACAGTCTTTAGTGGTTATGTCCGACAGTCTTTAGTGGTTAAATCGGACAGTCTTTAGTGGTTATATCCGACAGTCTTTGGTGGTTATATCGGACAGTCTTTGGTGGTTAAATCGGGCAGTCTTTAGTGGTTAAATCGGACAGTCTGTAGTGGTTAAATCGGACAGTCTGTAGTGGTTATATCCGACAGTCTGTAGTGGTTAAATCGGACAGTCTTTAGTGGTTATATCCGACAGTCTGTAGTGGTTAAATCGGACAGTCTTTAGTGGTTATATCCGACAGTCTGTAGTGGTTATATCGGACAGTCTTTAGTGGTTATATCCGACAGTCTGTAGTGGTTAAATCGGACAGTCTGTAGTGGTTATATCGGACAGTCTTTAGTGGTTTAATCGGACAGTCTTTAGTGGTTATATCCGACAGTCTGTAGTGGTTATATCGGACAGTCTTTAGTGGTTATATCCGACAGTCTGTAATGGTTAAATCGGACAGTCTTTAGTGGTTATATAGGACAGTCTTTAGTGGTTATATCCGACAGTCTGTAGTGGTTAAATTGGACAGTCTTTAGTGGTTATATCGGACAGTCTTTAGTGGTTATATCCGACAGTCTGTAGTGGTTAAATCGGACAGTCTTTAGTGGTTATATCCGACAGTCTGTAGTGGTTTAATCGGATTGTTTTTAGTGGTTATATCCGACAGTCTGTAGTGGTTAAATTCGACAGTCTGTAGTGGTTATATCGGACAGTCTTTAGTGGTTAAATCGGACAGTCTGTAGTGGTTATATCCGACAGTCTGTAGTGGTTATATCGGACAATCTTTAGTGGTTATATCCGACAGTCTTTAGTGGTTAAATCGGACAGTCTTTAGTGGTTATATCCGACAGTCTGTAGTGGTTAAATTCGACAGTCTGTAGTGGTTATATCGGACAGTCTTTAGTGGTTAAATCGGACAGTCTGTAGTGGTTATATCCGACAGTCTGTAGTGGTTATATCCGACAGTCTGTAGTGGTTATATCGGACAGTCTTTGGTGGTTAAATCGGACAGTCTTTAGTGGTTATATCCGACAGTCTGTAGTGGTTATATCGGACAGTCTTTAGTGGTTAAATCGGACAGTCTTTAGTGGTTATATCCGACAGTCTGTAGTGGTTATATCGGACAGCCTTTAGTGGTTAAATCGGGCAGTCTTTAGTGGTTATATCCGACAGTCTGTAGTGGTTATATCGGACAGTCTTTAGTGGTTAAATCGGACAGTCTTTAGTGGTTATATCCGACAGTCTGTAGTGGTTATATCGGACAGCCTTTAGTGGTTAAATCGGGCAGTCTTTAGTGGTTATATCCGACAGTCTGTAGTGGTTATATCGGACAGTCTTTAGTGGTTAAATCGGACAGTCTTTAGTGGTTATATCCGACAGTCTGTAGTGGTTAAATCGGACAGATTTCTGGATCAAATCTATAAAAACAACAGTCAAAATGAAGAGAAAACAACCACACACAAAACTTGGAATATTTTGTGTACTGATATCCTCTAAATATTGATGAAACTATGATGATTGTGAATTGTTGGATACGGAATCATGTTAAAAATAGTTTAAAGGGAGCTAACGTACACCATTAAAAGGGGAAGGCAATGTGTAGGACGAGATAGATCCAGTTCAAGTGGACGAGATGAGAGATCCACCCTCGTCCATTCAGACAACATCTGTTATGATGTCCCCCAATGACCCAATATAAAACAATGGCTTGCCTCGTCAGATATCAAACCCCCCCCCCCCAAGCTGTAAAAACCTTTACATCGGCGGTCTAGGGCATGACTGGTGTGAAGTTCAAATGACGACTGGATCATACCAACTTTCACGTTGGTAAAAATCATCAATCGATACTTGGTACATCTGGTGGGTGGAGGGTAAAAATCAATCAATAATTTTTTTTTTACATCTGATGGGTGTTGGGGGGGGGGTGAATAAACTTTTTGAATCGTGGGAGACTATGGGTTCTTAAACTATATAACAATAGGGCCGCACCATGGAGCAGACAGAGTGAGTGTTCAAATGAAACGCAGTGGTTCTTTAAGTCCAACTGATTGTATAGCTGGTCGTACTGTGCCCATCTCTGACCTAAAAAAAATGTATAGATTATACATCGTAACTCAATGTCACTTTATTTTCGAAATGATTCACCATTTAAAAAAAAAAGAAACCATGAACAGAAAAGCTCAAATGAAATGTCAATACGAGAGTACACAAATATTTGACAGATAACTATAGCTTGAGAAAAAAGTGATGCAAAGTGTTTATATTGGCCTGCAGTCACAGCTCAGTTTAAATAAAGTATCACTGACTGACGCAACTGGTTTCTAGGCCTGCAGTCACAGCTCAGTTTAAATAAAGTATCACTGACTGACGCAACTGGTTTCTAGGCCTGCAGTCACAGCTCAGTTAATAATAAAGTAACACTGACGCAACTGGTTTCTAGGCCTGCAGTCACAGCTCAGTTTAATAAAGTAACACTGACTGACGCAACTGGTTTCTAGGCCTGCAGTCACAGCTCAGTTAATAATAAAGTAACACTGACGCAACTGGTTTCTAGGCCTGCAGTCACAGCTCAGTTAATAATAAAGTAACACTGACGCAACTGGTTTCTAGGCCTGCAGTCACAGCTCAGTTTAATAAAGTAACGCCGACTGACGCAACTGTTTCTATGCCTGCAGTCACAGCTCAGTTTAATAAAGTAACACTGACTGATGCAACTGGTTTCTAGAACTGCAAACACAGCTCAGTTTAATAAAGTAACGCCGACTGACGCAACTGGTTTATATAGGCCTGCAGTAACAGCTCTGTTTAATATAGTAACACTGACTGACGGATCGCTTTCTTCCTTCCTCCCCACTCCAAATTATTAAATAAACCCCACTCTCTCCTTCCTTTTTTTCTCTCTCTCACCTCCCTTTTAAAAAAAAAAAATAATTGACCACTCTTTTTTCTTCTCCCTCCCTTTATTAAAAAACACTTTTACCCAAACTGACTGACGCAAACGGGTTTCTAGGCCTGCAGTCACAGCTCTGTTTAATAAAGTAACGTTCGCTGACATTTCTTAAATCAATATTAGCATTATTTGTTGATGACCATAAACCCACTTGTTTCATGGTGGTTTGTTAACCAGTAGACGTTACTGTTAGTGTTGGACACCCGCCCCGCCCTCATCGACTGAGCCCTATAACGATGATTGGGTTGGGGAGGGGGGGCAGGGAGACGTTCCACAATGACCACTAAGCCTACACATTATGTCATTCAGCCATATTAGAAATGAATACTTCAGTGAACATTTGTTCCAGTCAAGTCTAGCATGAAGGAAATAATTATTTTCAATTAATCATTACAGGCCATTCATTCTCCATTACACCGGGCTATTAAAAAAAAAACATTTTCCTCAGAACAAAAAACACATATGATGTAAAAAGGAAACAAAATTTTACCCCCCCCCCCCCAAGTAAAACGGTCCCTACTTCTCTCCCCAAACCCCCATTAACCTTCTCTCCAGCCAATGGCGGTGCATGGTGGAGATATTTGATGATGTTTTGTGATTCACTGACAGCCCCCACGAGACGCCCCCCCCCCCCGTTTCCCTCCCCCCCTACCACTCTATTCAACTCCCTGTAGGACCGGAACTGCACTGTGACATAAACACGACTTGCACGGTACACCCGCCAAAGTTGTATATTTCCCTCCCCCCCCCCCCACCCCCTCCCGCCTGAAGCTATCGTCCAGTGTTGACCGAAACGTCGGACAGCCTCTTTAATAAAACAGCTTTCAGAGCCAGGTCAACGTGCCCAGGATGTCTGAAATCAATGGCACTCACCGAGTTTAATTAATACATTAGGACAATACGCCTGGTCGTCGAGATAAAATACACACCTGCACACATATATACCTACACACATATATATACCTACACACATACATATATACCTACCATACACACACACATATATATATATATATATATATATATATATATATATATATATATATATATATATATATATATATATTAGTTGTCAGTACCCGGCTTTGCCCGGGTTTAAAATAAGGTTTTCTGTTTACCTTCTGTTTTCTCCCTACCCCCTCTCTCCCTTCCTCTCTCTCTCCCCTCCTTCCCTTTCTCCCTCCCTCCCTCTCTCAAATCTCTCTCCGTCCCTCTCCCATCTCCCCCTCTCTCCCCTCTCCCTCTCTCCCTCCGTCCATCCTCCTCCCTCCTCCTTCCCTCTCTCTCCCTCCCTGCCCCTCTTTCTCTTTATCTCTTCCTCCCATTTCTCCCATCCTCTCCCTCTCTTCTTCCCTCCCTCTCTCTCCCTCCCTAACCCCTCTCTCCCCCTCCATTCTCCCCTCCCTCCCCCTTTCCACCCTCTCTCTCTCCCTCCCCCCTCTCTCCTCCTTCCTCCCTCCCTCATTCCCTCTCTCTCCCTCCCTGCCCCCCTCACTTTTTATCTCTCTCCCTCCCTCCCTCTCTCTCCCTCCCTACCTCCTCTCTCTCTCCCTTCCTTTCTCTCTGCCTCTCCCCCCTGCTCCCCTCTCTCCCCCTGCTCCCTCTCCCCATCTCCCTCTCTCCCCCTCCTTTTCTCCCCCCTGTCCACCCACTCCCTCCTCTCTTCCCCTCCCGCCCTCCCTCCTACCCTCCTTTCCCTCTCTCCCTACCCCCCCTCTCTCTCTCTCTCTCTCTATATATATATATATATATATATATATATATATATATATACTTATTTTTATGGTTTCACACTTCTTCTAAAATCCTTCTTCATTCCTTTACCTTCCTCAAACTGTACACATCAGAGAGCATGAAAAAACATCAACAATTCTTTGCATCACAAAGGCACAATACAGCACCAGCGCGCAAGTTCTATTCGATCATAGGGAAATGACGTCACAGAGGAATTTTATTTCTGGCGCCGTCGAGATTACTTTAATATAGTAAAATACTAAAATAAAAAAAAATTAATTACAATTAAACTACCCATCGAGATGAAACGAAACCTGCCTATAACCTTCCCCATGTAATTATGTGTATGTGTAACAAATTTCACGTTATTTGTTTTTCTGGATCTTAAGTTATAAGGGAACAGACAGACAGACAGACAGATAGACAGACAACGAATGCGTCTTATAAGTATAGAGATATGTGAGTGTGTGACGTAATACTAGCTTAGTTTAGTTATAAAGGGAGGGATGAGGACAGGCGATGCCCGTTTGAAAACATTAATTATACAAGTTCATTTAAAAATGTGTACATTTTCTTGGGCGAACTGGGTGGGGATAGTGGAAGTATCCGTTAAGAATATAACGAGAAGGAATGAGACACGTTTGTAGTATAAAATAGTATATAATAGTATAAAATAGTATATCATAGTTTATAAAAGTATAAAATAGTATATCATAATTTATAATATTTTAAAATAGTATATAATAGCATAAAAAGGTATACAATAGTATGTAACGCCTCACAATACTTTCACCAAATAGTAAATATATTTTACTATTCAACAAATAGAGAGGCAAATATAGGATTTATCTGATAACTATATGAATATGTATAAGTAAATTTGTCTTTGGTGGCATGGTAGACCAACTGAATAGAATACTGACCACATCACATCATATCTAATAACATGGAGATGTTGGATTTGATGATAGGTTACGTAAATGTATATAAAAATGAACACATGTCATTATCATTTAATAATAGTCTATTTTCATAGCCAGTCACATCTATCAAATGTTCTTTGACCGGAGATATTGTCAGCCACATCTATCTATCAAATGTTCTTTGACCTGAGATATTGTCAGCCACATCTATCTATCAAATGTTCTTAGACCTGAGATATTGTCAGCCACATCTATCTATCAAATGTTCTTTGACCTGAGATATTGTCAGTCACATCTATCTATCAAATGTTCTTTGACCGGAGATATTGTCAGTCACATCTATCTATCAAATGTTCTTTGACCTGAGATATTGTCAGTCACATTTATCTATCAAATGTTCTTTGACCTAAGATATTGTCAGCCACATCTATCTATCAAATGTTCTTTGACCTGAGATATTGTCAGCCACATCTATCTATCAAATGTTCTTAGACCTGAGATATTGTCAGCCACATCTATGTATCAAATGTTCTTTGACCTGAGATATTGTCAGTCACAACTATATATCTATCTATCTATCTTATCTATCTATCTATCTATCTATCTATCTATCTATCTATCTATCTATCTATCTATCTATCTATCTATCTATCTATCTATCTATCTATCTTATCGATCTATCTATCTATCTATCTATCTATCTTATCTATCTATCTATCTATCTATCTATCTTATCTATCTATCTACCTATCTTATCTATCTATCTATCTATCTATCTATCAAATGTTCTTTGACCGGAGATATTGCCAGCCACATCTATCAAATGTTCTATGACCTGAGATATAGCCAGCCAAATATATCTATCAAATGTAGATGGAAAAAAATTGCAAGCACCAAATGTTCCCCTAAAAATTCAAAGAAGTCAAACACACACAAAAATTCTAAGCAAACAATAAAAATAAAATAAACAAAATTACAAGGGACACTAAATAAAGAAAGAGAGAGAGAGAGAGAGAGAGAGAGAGAGAGATAGAGAGAGAGAGAGAGAGAGAGAGAGAAAGGATCAAAAGATCATCAGAAATCGAGGCAGAGATAAGAGAAAACAAAGATAAGAGAAAACAAAAACTTATCTTGAAGATCGATACATGGGCTGTCTGTGCTGACTAGGCGTGCAGACATGACGTCACACAGTCCACGATGGAAAGAGACGGGGTTGGGGCGAGGAATAGATCATTGTAAATAAGAGCAGAAATGATGTGTGGATAACTTGAAAGCAGTTGACTGGAACACATCATTATTTGAGTGATGTCAGTATACATCATGATGTGGCAGTAACATCTCTAATTATCTTTTTTTTTAAACTTCAAGACATGAAAATATTTTAGAAGTAGCCCTGGTGTGTATGAGGAGGGCGGGGTGGAAACATAACAATCCATGATTAAATAATTTGTGTGGACTCAACAAAAATAACACGGAGCAAGAGTGAGAGTAAAAGAATGCAGTGTTAAAAGAGAAATCCATCAGACCAAAGATTGTTCAGTGCAATGTTTTTGCCATAATGTTATTTAACATTGATTTTAAAAAAAATAAACATCCAGCTGTAATATAGTCCCCGTAGCGCGTGTGGTTGAGGTTGCTATGGAAACAACATCTACTGGGTTATTGTATTCTAATAACACCCGGCAAAACAAAGATATTGAATGTACAAAGTGGCTTACCATTGCTGAGACATGTTCTCTTGAAGACAGGGTAGACAACTTGGTGTAAGTCTTGGTCAGAATCTAACAGATCTGGATAAAATCGGAAATTTTCCATTAGTTTAAAACATCACCATACATGTTTACGGTCAGTGGCGTAGTTGGGGGGGGGCGCAAAGGCGGGGGATCATGCCCCGGGCGCTACTCACAAAGGGGCGCCAACTGGTACATTTTACATATAATATTATATGGTTTTCGAATGGGGCTAAAAAGGTATTGTGCCCCGGGCGCGAGTTCAGCTCGCTACGCCAATGTTTACGGTTGAAGTATTTAACTGACCATTCAAACACAATCATCATATACAAAGTTTCTGTTTTGGGGAATAAACATAATTTTTAAACAGTTTGCCAATGAACAATAGCCGATATCTTCAATTAAAACAAATATAGAGATAAATGGAGAATGTATGAATCAATGTTATGTATGAGGTAGGGCAAAGATGCTTTTTACTTTAAAGCTTTGTATGGGTCCCAATAAGTGTATTGTTCAGGTTAACCTATGGTCATTCCATGTCAACTCAACCAGTGTTGTTCACCCGACCCTCTCAGATCTTCCTGAAATTTTCAGTGCTTGTTGTACATACAAAGTTGGGTGATTTCTGAAAATTTCAGACCATTTGGTCAAAAACTTTGTGAGCTATGATTTTTTAAAGTTTTAAGGGTAGTCGCGAGTTCGCGTGACATTTACATTTTTGCGATATTTGAACGTGAATATTTCAAAAACTAAACGAGATATCAGGCTGAAATTTTCAGTATTTACTCATTTTTATCTTGGGATTGAATGATTGTTTTTATCTCAGCGGTATGGCTTTTCACATGACTGCCTAAAAATGTCCAATTTATTATATTTCGACTGATTTTCATCCGTCCTGTTGACCGAGTATGGCCAAGAACCTATAAAGAATCTGAAATGATGTTTTGTTATTTCACATTTAAGCCAATAATGACTATGAGAAACTGTTTCTTGGCCAATCATCTAAGTGACACATATCGTGTAAAGGTCCCACTAGCGTACCCAGTTTGAGCACTTGCGTAATTCCACGATGATGCATGGACAAAGTAGATCCACCTTTACTATCTTCTTTACTGTATTAACTTATTCAACCAGTACCAGCTATGGTCATGATCAATGTAAATTAAATGTTAAATATCAGTGTGCAAGAATCAAAACATGCCAAAGAACAATCATGTCCACAGTCATTACATGGTCTAAATGTAAGCAGAAGACTATTTATACAAAATAATTAGTGATCGATAAACCTTACAGTACGGATATAACGCAACTTATGATTTATATTAGTCGTACAGCAAATTATGAATGACAAATATTGGGAGCTTTTCAGTGTAACGGAATCAGAGAATTTTAGCTTAATTTCCGATTTGGAATTAAGAAGTGAGTTGTTTTGTGTTTTTTTTTTACTTTTGTTCATGGTAGAATATTCTAATTCATTCAATAAATATGTTAGATAGGGAATTGAACGAGAAGTTCAATGAAATATCGTAATCAATAATAAATTAGGAAATCGTCCCATCATTAATGTATACAGATGTTAACTGTTTTATTCCCCCAAGATCAAGAGATCTAAATGCACACGTTGTGCGTATTTCTCTTATTAATCAAACGTGGGTCATTATGTGGAACAAGTTGATATTGTTAGACTGAGAACAAGACGACACTGTATGTACAATGTTGAAACAACTCACCTGGCAGGCTTTCATTTCTGTACTGTTGAGTAGTTCCGCGGGGTCGAAAAAAACTTTCCGCCGAGGCTACAGGTGGGAGGGGGGGTGAGTAAACAAATGAAAAAAAATGATTAGACTGTGAGATATCACGTGGCATCACAATATACATTTTTTTTAAAAATTACCAAAACAATACAATAAAAAGATATGGGTCAAATGTAAATAGACATAAATGTTTGGTTGTAGCAGTGGTGTAGTAGGGTACTGTGTGTGCCCCCCCCCACAGGGCGCCCAGCTAGGAAGGGGCGCCATAAGAGCACTGTTATAAGTTTTTTTTTGCACTTTTCAGACTGGGACGAGGGCGCCAATAATGTAACTCGCACAGTGCGCCACAATAGCTGGCTACGGCTCACAGTGCGCCACAATAGCTGGCTCCGGCTCACAGTGCGCCACAATAGCTGGCTCCGGCTCACAGTGCGCCACAATAGCTGGCTCCGGCTCACAGCGCGCCACAATAGCTGGCTACGGCTCACAGTGCGCCACAATAGCTGGCTACGGCTCTAGCTGTAAGCATACTGACACTGTGTGCTGTCAAGAATATGTATGGGTTGATGACGAGCTGGATAAGTAGAGCTGGATTAGTAGAGCTGGATAAGTAGAGATGGATAAGTGTAGATAGATAAGTAGAGCTGGATTGAAGTAGAGCTGGACTGAAGTACACCTGGATTGAAGTATACCTGGATTGAAGTATAGCTGGGTTGAAGTACAGCTGGGTTGAAGTACAGCTGGGTTGAAGTAGAGATGGATTGAAGTAGAGCTAGATAAGTAGAGCTGGATAAGTAGACCTATGTCTTTAAAATATAAATTATATTTATTTGTGAATATTTAATCAAGCATTCTACATGTATATGCATACAGCATTATACAGTTTGTATCAGTTTGGTAAAATAATATCTGGCTCAGATATGTGTTTAGTCTGAATTTTATTTTATGATAAAATGTGTGGGCTGCTCCTTTTTCACACGTCTCACTTCTCTTTTATCTTTTTCTATGATGTTATTTTTGTTGTTACTTTCAGAGTTTGCACATCAACTGACTCATAGGTGGTGGCTCTCATTGTAATGTGTTTTTAATTGCATACTGTATTGAATATTTAATAAACACTGCAAGGCCAGAGCCATGTGACAATATAATAACACACACACACACATACACACACACAATCACAAACAAACAAATATTGTAATCATTGCCAGTGTCCGGCAATTCAATGGGACATCAGTCAGAGACTATAAACAGACAGAATGTTATAAGGGACATCAGTCATGGACTGTAAACAGACAGAATGTTATATGGGACATCAGTCAGAGACTGTAAACAGACAGAATGTTATAAGGGACATCAGTCATGGACTGTAAACAGACAGAATGTTATAAGGGACATCAGTCAGAGACTGTAAACAGACAGAATGTTATAAGGGACATCAGTCAGAGACTGTAAACAGACAGAATGTTATATGGGACATCAGTCAGAGACTGTAAACAGACAGAATGTTATAAGGGACATCAGTCAGAGACTGTAAACAGACAGAATGTTATATGGGACATCAGTCAGAGACTGTAAACAGACAGAATGTTATAAGGGACATCAGTCAGGGACTGTAAACAGACAGAATGTTATAAGGGACATCATTCAGGGACTGTAAACAGACAGAATGTTATAAGGGACATCAGTCAGAGACTGTAAACAGACAGAATGTTATAAGGGACATCAGTCAGAGACTGTAAACAGACAGAATGTTATAAGGGACATCAGTCAGGGACTGTAAACAGACAGAATGTTATAGATGTATTTTTGGTCAAATTAATTCGTTTAACCAAACAGATAATTTTATTTTTCAAGTTTAAATAATTACTCCATAATTCCCGCCGTATTTTATCAATTTCAATTCAAGATGGCAAAGTTTACAAAACATGTTGAAATGATGTTCTATAACACTGGTAAACAGTGATTTCGTTGCCAGTGATATTTGAATCATTTTATACAAAGTCAACCATGCTGATTTAGAATATGTAAGTGCTTTTGCTAGATTGGCTCTATTTTACGAGATAAGTAAAATTAATTAAATAATTTATGCACCGTGTTTGGAATTTGTCAAGAATTGCATGAAGTATAATAGTATACTAACAAAAAGTAGTGAAACTGTTAATAGTCATGCAGAAATTTGTTCAGAAATTATGTAATAGTGTTATAGAAGAAAACATTTTCATTTGAAAAACTAATTATGTCTAATTAATTAATTAATATGTTAATTGTCTATAGTAATGCATTAGCAAATCGCTATTTGCTCGACTTCCTTTTGTATGTGTCGTTGGTGCAATTGCGCTGGAGGCTCCAACAGTAGTCAGCCATCATATGTATGTCCCATCTTCCTTGATATCTCTCCTCCATCACCATCATATCCTGATGGAACCTCTCGCCTTGTTCCTCACTGAAGTCCCCAAGGTTACCTGGAAATTTGTCTAAATGACTGTGCAGGTAATGTACCTTGATGCTCATATTTGCTCCAATGTTTCTGAAGTTAGCGAGCATATCTTGCACCAGTTCTTCGTAATTCTATGCTCTGTTATTACCTAAAAAGTTCATGACAACTGAAACAAAATTGTTCCATGAAGAAGCTTCAAGATGATCCATGAAATTAGTATAATGTGATCGTTGATGAGTTTCAGAATCTGAGGACCGTCAAAAATCCCAGCTTTCAGCTTCTCCATGCTCAATCCGGGGAATGATCTGCAAATATACTTGAAGCATTTCCCAGATTTGTCCAAAGCCTTAACAATTTGTTTCATTAAACCTAATTTGATATAAAGCGGTGAGAGAATGATCTTATTTTTTTCTACAGTCATGGTTTCCCTTGCAGGCCATGTTACTCTTGTCCAATGATCTTGCTTTGCCCTGCTATCCCAAAGGCATATGAAGCATGGGTATTTTGTGTATCCTGACTGCTGCCCAAGCAAGAAGTTTACCATTTTTAGATCAACACAAATTGACCACTGATGCTCATAATAACGGACTTTCTGCAATACTGTTTTGATATTCTCATACTCTTCTTTAAGTGTTGTTGAGTGAGCAATGGGAAGAGATGCATATTACCATTGTGTAACAGAACACATTTCAAGCTTGTGATGGAACTGTCTATAAAAAGACGCCAGTCTTCGGAATGGTAGTCTTGTAGTCCCATTTG
The DNA here is from genome assembly GCA_021962125.1 of Bulinus truncatus. Lineage (NCBI taxonomy): Eukaryota > Metazoa > Mollusca > Gastropoda > Planorbidae > Bulinus > Bulinus truncatus. The sequence continues at coordinate 3,405,830 of JAGDYQ010000076.1, forward strand.
GAGCGGAAGTCCAGGGATGTCATTACAGTAAACTCAAATATTGAAGAAGAAAATCTTCTCTTTTCCGATAAAATGTTATTTTAACTTCTGGTTTGAGAAAATTTCTTTCATTGAGCCTGGACACTAAAAGCTCAGATGCTTGCTTGGACAGATTTAGGTCTCGTATTAGGTTATTGAGTTCTTCTTGGCTGAATGGTTGAGGTGTTGAAGAACTTCCTTCATAATCTTCTTGGCTGTTTTCACCTCCCAAAAACTCCAGATCTTGCCCCTCGTCGGAGTCTGATGGTGAAAGCTCTAATAATCCAGTAAACACTGGTATAGGAACTTCACTGCTATGTGGAATTGGTCTCCTTGCAGATTCAAGATCAGGATAACCCCACTTAGATTTCTTGTGGCGATTGAAGCCTTTAACATTCACAATACAAAAATAACAATCACCAAAATGGTCTTTCGGCACTCGCCATATCATTTGTACACCGAAACTTAGACTTTTCTTCTTACTATTTGTCCACTGCCGTAGGCTCTCCACGCAGTTTTTGCAGACCTTATGGGGAACCCAAGACTTGTCTTGGTCTTCCAGCTTCACACCGAAATAAGCCAAATATGCCTGCTACACAAAGTCAGTTATATTTCTTCTTTGCTTTTCAATCATGTATTCTCCACAGATGTAACAGAATACATTCGGATTTTTTTTGCAGCATCTTCATGATGAACTCATGATGTCTTTAGAAAGCAGCTATAAAAGAGAACAAAATAAACCAAGTTATAACTTGGTATAGTTAAATAAAACAACAGACACCAAACGTATTGCATTTGTTTTACACAAAGGGTACAATCATATTTTCAAGACTGTCCAATATCTCAGAAACTAGAGCCAATTCAGCAAAAGCAGTGGCAGTTTTGAAATCAGCACCCATGAATTGCTATAAATTCATTCAAATATTCTTGGCAATTCGAAAAAAAAATTTTTTTGTTGAGCTGTGTAATAGTTTGACCAATGTAAGTTTAATTGATTCTTCTGACACACCAAATAAAAAGTAATAATAAAGTGTCCTAATTTATGAAGATGGAATTAGTATAATTAGCATGCAGTTTTATATAAATGACTTTTTCTTATATTTTGAAGTGCATGATTTTGTGTATCAGTGAATTGTGAATAGAATGTTTTAAACATCACTTCACTTCACATGTAATGAGGGAATGTCTACATGTATTTACCGTACATTAGTCACAAGATATCAACCGATTCTTAAGTGTTGTTCATGATGTTGACGTAGTGAAGTACTAATGTGTGTACGTTTGATGCAGTACAATTAGTTCGCCCGCTGTACATCGACTACATTAACCATCTTAGTAACACTGCATAGCCACACATACACCACTGGATGTAACTGTTCTGTACTGAGAAAATCTGATCCACGGGAAGTTACCGCACATAAAAAAAATGAGAAACTAGTTTATAATGAGTTACTGTTCTTTTAAAGATTGTACCTCGTGAAAAAAATTCAACACAATTCATATCCTTTGTTATGACTAGTATTTTATTATCATATAATAGCTATGTGTAAATATTTTATCATTAATTTATTATTACATTGACTCGGTAAGACAAATATAACATGCGGCATGAAGTGATATTTCCAGGATCAGATAGCTCACAAGTGTTACAAGTTAAGAACTACAGGCAGTTATCTCAACAATGGACTAGTTAACGGGCACACACATTTTCAAGTGATTTGACAAATAATTCATAAACAGATGTGTTGTTTTAACCCGATGAGATTGAAGAAAACAATCCTTTCATGACAATCAGTCATAATGGGCAACACCGTAAACTGAATAACTTCAACATAAGTTGTTGCATTTCAAACTAAAGAAAGAGATCATTGTTGTCTTGTATCCATTGTTGTCTTGTATCCGGGAGGTAAAATAATTCAAACACAGACAACTGTAAGTAACTGGTGGGATGTTACCCAACTTCTAGTGAACCGTGACCCTAAATCAAGATGTTTACTTACCAACGTTGTATTTTTTAGTCCTATGGAAAAACATAATCACAGGCTAGAACCGTATAGAATATTCCTAATGTTAATAAACAGGCTAGACAATTTCCCTAGTATTGATGAACATCAAATGATTCAATCGTTTTGTTGTTTTACTGTTTTGGTAGATAAGTCTGGCTGTAAACATTTTAATTTCAGCACATGACTACACGCCACCACAGATATATCTACCAGAGAACAAGGAGGGCTGATGGTTGTTAGAATTATTCATTTTCTATATCGCCGCCTCTACTGCTCCACTTAGTCCTGAGAATATAAAAAAAACTATCTGCAGGCACAGGTGAGGTAGAAACGTAAACTTACAATACCATCTTATAGAACTGGCTTCATTTCTGGAGGTGATGAGAAAGTGAAGATAGATATCACCTGGTACTCTCTCTTTATCTCTTTCTCTTTATCGCTCTCTCTCTCTCTCTCTCTTTATCGCTCTCTCTCTCTCTCTCTCTCTCTCTCTCTCTCTCTCTCTGTATCGCTTTCTCTCTCTTTATCGCTCTTTATATTTCATTCTCTCTCCCTCTCTCTATCTCTGTTTTTCTTTCCCTGTCACTAAGTCATATGAAGGAAAGGCCAAGTGGATGATTTGCATATATTTACTAATTTTGTGTATGGCAATAGTCATGAGGTGTGCATCACTGAACTAACAATGGCGAGAAAGATTCAACTAACGACTGCCACATACCAAACAGAACTAAATACATGTCAAATTATTACAAACGAAAGGATGAACAACAGATAATAAGAAATGTATTTAACCGACACACACAGCGTGAGGTCTTTGGGTAAGGCGACAAAGGCAACCACGCAGAGCTCTGGTGTGGCCCTGCAATGCGAGTGCAATGAGATATATAGGAATACCGTGTGCCTTGGATATAGGCTTCACTGCGACTAATGGAGGCAGTGGGAATACAGTGTGCCTTGGATATAGCCTTCACTGACACTCTGGAGGCAGTGGGAATACAGTGTGCCTTGGATATAGCCATCACTGACACTCTCTAGGAATGCAGTGTGTATTACCATCTCACACACACACACACACATACAAACCATAGAAAGACATGTTTGTTTTTTTTTTCTAATCTATAGAGTATGGTTTCGCTTGTAAACAGAAACTGTTAGTTTTATAGCCAACGACACAATAATACATTTTACAACCTGTGTTGTCATCATAAGGGAAAAAAATACCTCATAAAAAAAGCGCATGAATATTTAAAAGAGAAACATGTGACACCGTACTATTCATTGATACACTACTGCTCTGAATGTTTTCAAAATATAAACTCCACAAGGGCATATAAACTTGATCTCCTGAATAGAAGAGTTTGACTTGACTGACTCAAGTCACATAAAACAAACCAGAGAATTGGTCGTCATGGCAACATCACGTCAGTAGGGATACCAAGACTATAGTGTAAGTTGGTAGTACTATTTGCGTGATGACTGCATGTGACAAATACAGTCATTTCTAAGAAGTCTACATAAACATTACCATATATTACTTGATACTATTTTCAGAACTTTAATATTAGTCATTTGGTAGAAGTAGTTGTTAGTTTGTTTTACTATATTAACTCAAAATATTCTAAACTATAAATGGGTAAAAAAAACACAAAAACAATCTGAAATGAATTATTTCAGACCAGTAGTTCTTCCCCACACTGCGACATGGAACTACTCCAAGTGTTATTACAATGGGACATTAGTATAGTAGTAAAAACAGAACAAAATATTTGTAGTTATCTAGTTTACATAGATGTTTTTACAGCTGCAGACGGATACATTCCGTCTAGATGTTTTTACAGCTGCAGACGGATACATTCCGTCTGGATGTTTTTACAGCTGCAGACGGATACATTCCGTCTAGATGTTTTTACAGCTGCAGACGGATACATTCCGTCTAGATGTTTTTACAGCTGCAGACGGATACATTCCGTCTAGATGTTTTTACAGCTCTAGACGGATACATTCCGTCTAGATGTTTTTACAGCTGCAGACGGATACATTCCGTCTAGATGTTTTTACAGCTGCAGACGGATACATTCCGTCTAGATGTTTTTACAGCTGCAGACGGATACATTCCGTCTAGATGTTTTTACAGCTTCCGTCTAGATGTTTTTACAGCTGCAGACGGATACATTCCGTCTAGATGTTTTTACAGCTGCAGGCGGATTAATTCCGTCTAGATGTTTTTACAGCTGCAGACGGATACATTCCGTCTAGATGTTTTTACAGCTGCAGACGGATACATTCCGTCTAGATGTTTTTACAGCTGCAGACGGATACATTCCGTCTAGATGATGTTTTTACAGCTGCAGACGGATAAATTCCGCCTAGATGATGTTTTTACAGCTGCAGACGGATATATTCCATCTAGATGTATGTTTTTATAGCTGCAGCAGGATATATTCCGTCTAGATGTATGTTTTTACAGCTGCAGACGGATATATTCCGTCTAGATGTATGTTTTTACAGCTTCGGCCGGATATATTCCATCTAGACGTGTGTTTTTACAGCTGCAGCCGGATATAGGCTATATTGCGTCTAGATGTATGTTTTTACAGCTGCAGGCGGGTATATTCCGTCTAGATGTATGTTTTACGTCTACAGACGGTGACCATTTGAAGAAAGTCGAGACCACACAGTTGTGTTTTCTAGAGTTGTATACGACGTACGTGTATTTAACTTAGTACATTAAGGTAACTCTATGCAGGTTTTCCTGCTGTACAACCACGCGTATGTCCACCCCTGTATAAACATCTCTTTACCTACGACACATCTCTAGCTACCAACTTCGTGAGATTGAGTCTTACTAGCCAACAGCGGGTTTTTTTTTATATTTTTTTTTACTCTTCAGTACTAAGACCAGACATTGCACTTCACTATTTCCTCACAATAGTGTACATCAAGACACAGTTAACGACTGCCTGGATTTACCTTTGAAGATTTTACCTGACAAGTTCACATTTAATTAGAGCCCGACATTAGTACACCTGGCAATGTTGGTTTTTCTTTTTTTAAGGCAACACAGTTTTAAATTTTCCCAGGACTGGATGCTAGAAACTATATTTAAAAATAAACGGTAAGGGAAAGGAAGCGTCGTTAATTTCTACTGAATCAACAAAAAATGGCTGGTGTTAAATGAAAATCATGTAACGAGATCACGTGGCTGGGGCAATGTATAACATAATTACTTCGCAGGAATAAGAATAAACTAAAACAAACGGGGACGTGGGTCAGCCATGAGAAATAAAAACCTGTCTTGTAAAACATGTTGGTGTAATGTGTAGTCACTGTGATGATTTTGATCATTCAGACTATATAGACAGATGCACGTTTGGAACCAACCGATACGTTAAAATAAATTCAAACATCACAGTTTATGCAGAGTCAGATGTGATACCAAAGCCTGACTCAGGTAAGGGACATTGTAGAGTGGACGTATGTGTGTGAAGTTAGAATTAAAGAGTTACATTCACCTATAGACAAATAACTTCCCGCTCCTAATCCCCCCCCCAATCCATCATTAGCCTAAAGGTGTTAGGGTGAGTGCGGTGCAGTACTGTACATGTCAGGTGTTCCAGGAATTGAACCCTCGACCTCACTCACCCCTACTACAGTTTGAATCTGTTGAGTATAATTGTGTCAGTATCGTAACTAATCATATTCTAACTAGATAAACTGAAATCTCACAAACCATCTTCTTCTTACTATGTACACATGTTTATTATAGCATAGGGAAAAAAATATAATGACACCACAAAAAAAGATAATAATAATTATTTCAATAATATAGATTACAAGTCTAACTTCCAACATAAAACAATTGTTTTGCTATGAAAACTTTCTAAGAAGATTCAATTCAAGGAAATGTGTAAAGCATTATATACAGTTCATAATTTCTGTGTTATAGTTCTTAACACTGAAGTTCAAGTCTATGATGCATCAAGAGTTCAGGCACATACAGTTGTGTGTGTATCACGGAGATACATTTCTATACAGAATGTCACACAGGACTGCAGTGTATAATGTAACAACAGTCACACTAGAATGCAAATCTGTTGTCTGAAACTGGGGCATTGTTTACATGGCTAGCAACGTGCATCTATCAGTACATCCATCGTAGCTTTTAACTAAGCAGGGTTTGGGTCTCAAGAAGCTGTGGAACGTATGCAGCCACTAACAGAGAGAGCGGGGGGGGGGGGGGGGGAACTGGAAACGGCAAGCCCCTGACCGAAACCGACACCCCAATCCCTGGTTACAGTATACAAGATAATATAAATACACGAGAGAAAGGCTCACCCCATTTTTTCTTGGCCGCCAGCTTTGCCGGTGATGTCTTGCTGTGTTGACCACCCATCTTACACTGGAAGTTAACCAATCAAACGTCAACAATCTTTATCACAATATCTGGGAGTCACTTCACATCGGTACTGATGTTTGTAACATTTCAGTGTCTAGTACATGTATAACGATTTATTTATTCCATTTCCGATTACGATTCTGACATGAATGTAGTGCATGAATCAAGTAGTCACCTGTTTAGTCAAAGTCCAGTAAAATAAATAAACAGCTCATAAGCACAAAGTTATTACCGGACATGTTGTTGAATTTTTTTACACAAAACAAAGGTTATAAAATGCTGTCCATTTTATTTCTGGACATATATACAGACAACAGCATCACTCAGTATTGCAATCAGCTGTTCAGAGTCATACAGAAGCTGTATCTGCAGTCAACTATATACTCATTACTCACCTAAGTAGCGGAAGTAAACTAGTATCTATAATAGATTGATGTAAGCAGATAAACTAATGAGTCAATAGCATGAGGGGGGGGGGGGAATACAAGTTAACTTCCTTTTAGATCCAACAAACAAAAGACTTCAATTTAGCATCCAAAGAAATAGTATAACAACAAACATGACTGGCAGAGAAAGGCTTACTTTGAAATATCTAATAAGGTGTGACAGAAACATTGGCCTACTTTTAAAAGTTTTATTAGGTGTGACAGAAACATATGCCTACTTTAAAATGTCTTATTGGGTGTGACAGAAACATTGGCCTACTTTGAAATGTCTTATTAGGTGTGACAGAAACATATGCCTACTTTTAAATGTCTTATTGGGTGTGACAGAAACATTGGCCTACTTTGAGATGTTTTATTAGGTGTGACAGAAATATTGATCTAATAGTTCAACCATTTCTAGGTACTTCAATTCATAGAGCAGTATCAATGAGCGAAGGTGGGGTAATTACTACTGGCAGTTTTCAAACGAGAGCTGCTATACACTAGATGTACCAGACGAAAACCCACCGGTACATGTTAGTCAAATAGCTGCATTACCTAAGGTCAAAGGTCATACAGCCTCAACTATTACCTTAGGTCATAGGTCATACACAATCAGTATTACCTTAGCCATGCATAGGTCATACAGTATCAAGTATACAGAGAAAATAATTCTGGGGACAGGTGGGGGTGGGGGGGGGAGTGAGAATGGTATAAATATTGTTTTATCGACTCGTTATTTTTTTAAATACATTAAATCAAAGTGTGAATGCATTTCATGACCAAACAATCAGCTGGTATACACATCTATAGCCCAGAAACACTAGAATAAATATTTAAATATAGTGGAGCCTTATTAAATCATTGGCATTAACATTAATATACTATTTTTTTTTTAAACTCCCACTTTCACTTAACTATTTGACCTTCATGGATATTAAACAATTTCACAGACCGGCTGTCACATTCTGTGATTTAATAAATGAAATCAAGTCCAAGCCCTACCCTGCTTTCTTCACCCGAGGGTGAGATAAGATAATATATAGGATAGACAAAGGCTTTATCTTCCCAGCTGTTCGCCACTGTGGTCAGTCTGTCTAGTACCCACTTATCACGTTGTCATTTGGGAAGAGAATGTCTACATGGGAGATATCTCTGTCTTTGTTATATTCAAGCGGGAGAGGGATGGGTTCTTTGTCCCTTTATTCCCCATGCTTGAAGGCGCCACTGATCACGCGTGGTCGTTGTGACGTACACGGTCACTGCGATTGGTCAGTGAAGCGGAAGTCTCGGCACGCATGCGGGGAGATCCGATGCGCGTCGCGGGACTTTGAGTTAGAGTTAGAATTTGGCATTCAGTGGGGAGATAGCGACTGAGTGAAGTCGTGCTATTACTCGAGCGGGGTGGGGGGAAATAGGCTGTTAGCCTAAGTTCTTTTAGAACTACCCCACCCCAGCTATTCTGTCGTGGTGTATTATGTTTGTTATACGTATTGCTTTTGTAGTAGCTGGTCAAGCTACGGCCCTTCTTAGGGCCTGCGGATGTTATGTGTTTAGAGGTAAATAAAGGTGTTGTAATGTAATTTACAAAAGAGTTTCTTACTCAATTTATTGTTGTGTTGTGCGTCCTGTATCACCACGTGGCTGGGACAAATATAAATGCTGGCCAGAACTCAGTAGGTGATCATACCAATAGACAAAGACCGCAGGGACCCCGCAAAGGGACCTTGACACCGGCCTACTTCTACTTGCACTACAGATAGAAAGAAAGGCAAAGATGTTTGTGTACAAACAAACTTGACACGGATATACAACAGTACGAGCACAATGAAGTGCTAAAAGAACAATAACTTTATACGTAGTGGAGTTAACTCTAAACATCGTGGAAAAAGTGAAGTAATAACTGTCAATAGAAAATATCCGGATGTGTTTACACATGACACACACTACAGACTGGAGCATAAATAACAATTGTTGCTTGAAAAGAACAATCCAAACAAAAAATGCTAATCAAGAAACAGAGTAACCACCATGTTAAAACATGTTTCACTATAAGATATCCCCCTGTACCGTCACTAGAAGATGACACATGACAATGACTACAGTGGCACTTGAGACACTGATTAGTAGACCTCATTATGTATATGCTGCACAAATCCTTACAGTGTGAAAACACATTTAACACGTTCACAAGCACTTCACTTGTATCACTAAAACATATGTAGATGAGTTCTGTCCAGTCCATGTAAGTCAATCCCAACATGAAAACACAATTATGTAATCCATTGGTAAGTGCACACATCGCAGGACTTAGCATTTCAAACATATGGGCCTGCTGTGACCTAGTCCCTAACACCTGAGCAATGTCACCAGAGTACTGCCATGACAGACAAAAACCTTCTGTCTGTTACATTCCACGGGGAACACGTTCACTGCATCACTGCAGCCGCCGCCCCCCCTATTTCAGGTCAAGTGACAAAACGAACACAAGTCCGTGTGTATAGTAAACTGTCTGAATAGACCAGGCAGGAAAAATATAGCGATAAACACATTTATATACATCTATGACTACCAACACCCGCATCATTGGTCAAACGAGGACGTGGGGCTAGCCAGCACATAGATATATATATATATATATTATATTGTCAGTGTCGGTGACACTAGTTGACATGTTACTTGTAATAAATATGACATGCTCCGTTGACGACCTAGAAATGTTGACGACCTAGAAATACGAAGCTAGGCTTGGAGATTTCTTGTATTTGTTGTGATAGCATTAATACTGACATACTAACACAATAAAGAAACTCGACTTTAACCTCAAAAACAAAAAATTTAATATATAGAGAGAGGCATTCGAGCGAAGCTGAATCAAACATACAATGTACAGCATAGTGGTATAAAACTGGCAACTTAGCCTATGTAATAAAATCCAACATTTGCCATACAACAACATACGCACATTATATAAATACATCGTTCTTAACAAATTCATATACATAGTTGGTTTAAAAATGGCGGTGTATTTTGATATAATAAAAGCACCCAAAAGAAAGTAGAAACGCTATATACATCTTTACTTCAAATATGTTTAGGGTATGTCCAATCTATCACCCGCTCGCCATATCCGACCCGCCCGACGGTTTCATCAGGCCAGCGGCCCGCCAAACTCTTCAAAGTGCAGCACAGCCCTTGCCTTTTATGTCGTGACAAACACCTTTTGTTTATATCAGTTCATGACAACACTCCATCCGGCTACTCTTGGCCCGACCTGCCGGTAAAAAGTGTGGCTGGTGATTCAAAATGTTGTGACCTATACACACTGGCGGCGGAGCAGGGGGGCAGGGGGGGCAGCGGACCCCCCCTAAAACTTTTAAGGGGGGGCGGCGCCCCCCCTTGAATTTCCAGTCTGCCCCCCCTAAAATTTTAACTTTTTTAACTATGTAATTCATTTTAGTTTATATGTATCATTTTCATTTTCATAATTCATTTGATTTATTTCTTAAATTTAATATTTGAAAGAAATTATAATTAATTGACATTTTACAGTAATCACATTATTGAGAGTTGTTGTGGCATATTTTAAAATTAGTTGCAAGTACCCGGCTTTGCCCGGGTTTAAAATAATGTTTTCTGTTTATTTAAGAAGCGTAATTTGACGTTTAATTAAGATTTAACATAAGACGCGTAAAAAAGGGCATGCAAATTGCAATAAAAGGGTACATTTATCTTTAAGCAATGTGATACACAACATTTTTGGCAGTTCCTCTCTCTCTCTCCCTCCCCTCCCTCCCTCTTTCCCTCCCTCTCTCTCTTTCCCTCCCTCCCACCCTCTCTCCCTCCCTCCCCCTCTCCCTCCCCTCCCTCTCTCCCCTCCCTCTCTCTCCCTCTTTCCCTCCCTCCCTCTTTCTCTCCCTCTCTCTCCCTCTCTCTCTCTTAGGCATGACTGTATCAAAAGATGACAATTCCTATGGATGAAGGAATGGAATGTAATAATGTAGTAAGTAATGTGATATTGGTTCCCCGTACCGATCATATTTATAGTAAGTTAGCTATGTGGGAGAGAAGCTCGTAAAACCTGCAATCGGGGTAAAAGTTTACCAATTTTCATGTCTTTGATATCCAAAATAATTAATTACAATTAAAGTACCCATTGAGATGAAACGAAACCTGTTTAAGAACATTCCCCATGTAATTTTGTGTATGTGTACCCAGTGGCGCAACCAGCAAAAAATGCTGGGGGGGGGGGGGGCTTACATATTGAAAAAAATACAGTTTGACAGTCTTTTTTGTAACTTTATAACGTAAATTATGTATTGATGATTTGGCCTGGGGGGAGTGGCTCAAGCCCCCCCCTGCCCCCCCCCCCTCCGGTTGTGCCACTGCGTGTATCAAATTTCACGTTATTTGGTTGTCTGGATCTTGAGTTTTAAGGGAACAGACAGACAGATAGCAAATGCGACTTATAAGTATAGAGAAGTATTGCCATCTACCGAATGACGGCAAATGTAATTTTTAAAGAAAATACAATTATTTATTATCTTTTCATAAATTACGTTTTGTTTATTGAGTTTCCCGTTTCCGGTTTCATATTCATCATCATTCATGATAATTATCAGTAATTTTCTGATCTAATTTCACTATTAAATTTGCAAACAAACTGACATTACGAATCAGTTGACGACAGAAGTGCTCAATGTTCATTTTTATCTTTTTTAATATGTTATGTTTTAATAATATCGATGAAATACTTGCTACAGAATTACTATATTCTATTATAGAATTAAGTGGAGTATAATTTGTCTTTCGGTCATATTTTGTCTTGCCCCTCCTTAAATTTTCAAGGGGGGACGGCGCCCCCCCTTGAATTTTGGCTTGCCCCCCCTTAAAATATTTCGTTCCGCCGCCGATGCCTATACATGAGCGTATTCATGGGGGGGTACCCCCCCCCCACATTAAAAAAAATGTTATAAAGTTGTTATTTGCCCCCCCCTACATTTAAAAAAATGTTATAAAGTTGTTATTTGCCCCCCCTACATTTAAAAAAATGTTATAAAGTTGTTATTTGCCCCCCCCCCTACATTTAAAAAAATGTTATAAAGTTGTTATTTGCCCCCCCTACATTTAAAAAAATGTTATAAAGTTGTTATTTGCCCCCCCCCTGGAAAAATTCCTAGCGACGCCCATGACCTATGGATAGGTGACCCAAAACCTCCCCCCTCCATACCAATTTCTGTTACATATGGCGGCACTATACGGGCCAAAAAAAGGTAATTTTGGCTACGATTTACACAAATTCTCTAGTCTTTGTCTGGGACCATCAAAAAACTAATAAATCTGTAATAACATGTAAACAAGCAGAGGGGGGGGCAGACAAAACTACACTACGGCCTGCCACTGCTTCAATATGCACACATGCTTTACCAGTTAAATATGTGCTTAATGTTACAAGGTGTTGTTGCATTTATGTGAAATACCACAGTAGATGTGCAACTGAATGCGCAACTGAATGCGACTGACTAACTAAGAAAATGATAAAATTAGTTTTTAAATCAGACAATCTAATGGATCAGAAGATGTGTGTATAATAACAACCCCTCCTCCTCTCTCTATCCCCCCTCTTCCTTTTCTATATTACTAAATAAAAAGTTTGTTAATATGAAATGAAACAATTTTTAAATGTACAAAGTGTCAGTGAAATCACTGAGTATACCCAGCCACTGTACAGCAAACTGAAGTAAATGAGCCAAGATATTTATCTCTTATTTATTTATTACACAGCCGCCTGTTAAGCCTGGGAATTTTAATTCACACAACACACAGCAGTAAAATGTGTTTTATTCGGACATTGGGTGTCTTTTTGTTTTTAAACAATTTACTTTTGCAAGAGCAGGTCAGCTGAGAGAAGTTCTGGGTCATTGTGCAAAGAGGGCCCACATTTCTACAGGCATGATGTGTTTATGTTTTAACATTTTCATTCTAACAGCAACAGACTTGATGAGACCCCACTGGGCTTTGTAAGCCATAGAGCAACACATTCTGGCAGCAACTAGGGCGTGGCTGAAGTGGCTTTATAGTGGCTCTCAATCACTTTCAAGCAAGTCAGCTTTCTTTAGCTGCAAGAATCTTATTCTCTATTCTAGCCAGACAGTTTTCTGAATAAAATGTTAAGGCAACATTCTTATCCTGATTTCATGTGTATACCCTGTGATACTTGTATAATATCACTTGTTATAGTTTTGGTGAAATGTGTGCATCAACAACACTATATCCTCTAGTATGACACATTTATTGACACACATATTATGCCAAGAATATGACATCAATGCACACACCATGACATCAAACAGTGCATGATCACTTTGTCACATGACTTAGTACTTTTAGAGATGTATCCTGCTTTGATCTAATGACATTACACGGTGACCGCTGATCAGTGCTACCATTCATATGCATAACAAAAACATTGTATTTTGTATGTGACATCTTTTGTATACATGGTGGTGTCCCTATGATGACATAAATTAAATTATTGGTGAAATCTCTGGTGTCAACTGGACTAATTGTGGTGCACTAACATCATTACATCCTCTAGTTTAGTACGACATCAATACATGTATTGAGATGCATACTATAACCAGAAATGACATTACAAGATTGCTTTTTCACATTTCATTAGTACTTTGAAGATATCTTGCTTTGAGTTAACCACATCCCCACTGTGTCTTTTGATCTGCATTATCATTTGTATGTACTTAAAGTGACTGTACAGTGTACACATGTGGTATTAAGTCTTGTGACATCATCAGCGTACACTGTGATATCTGTATAACTCGAAATCATCTGTTATCATATTTACGAAATCCCTCCCACCAGAATAAAAAATTTCAAAATGCATAACAAAAAAAAATATTCTCTCTTCTCTTAACTATGTAATGATATCTCAGTAATGGACTGATACAGTCGTCCGAGTTACATGAGTGGGTTGATCGCCCTAAATCAAAAGCAACACTAAAACAACACTACTTTACTATGCCGGAGCACCGTCAGTAGCAATAGAGATGATATTAGTTAAGGGTATAGCTTTTACATCAAAATAACTTTTTAATTGAGGAAATAACGTTTCTTCTTTTGTATCGGTTTTCAAAAATTAGCAAATAACAATTCTTGACAAAAAATTTCTTTTTTTATAAATCTTACATAAGCTAAAAGTAAAGCTTCGTTTCCTGGTAAAGTTGACTCATCAAGCTGTATAGAGAATTCAGATGTTTTAAAGTACTCACATAAAGAATTTTCTACGGACTGAGCCAATTCGTCAATCCTTCTTATACTTCTTTACTCAGTGGAATTCTTTTTATAATGTCTGAAAGCTGGTTTGTGCAACACGGTGAGTATTACCTCACTTACAGCTGGTAAAATAATGTCTTCACCAATAGTATGCAGCTTTCCGACTTTGCAATCAATAAAAAATGTTATAAGAAGCATGCAGTCAATCATCATCTCACGTATATGTTGTTCCAATGAGTTTCTGCAGTGACGGAGTATTCAAATATTTTTCTTTGACTGTTTGAAAAAGCGTTCAATCCTTATATTTTTATCACTGTAAACCACACAATCTATCTGTCAAAAATATCTGGTAGCTTCTTTTATAAGACCCTAATTACAACGTCTTCAAACACACATCCTTGTCTCTGATTGGTCGGTCCCTAATAGGTGATATTCTGTTATTTCTGTCAAAACAGCAGTATCCCTGAACTTGAAAATACAATGCCCAACCTAGAAACTTTGGGACGCTGATTCTTTGTAACATTAATCAAGCCCATGTGAAAGTTTGGCGCCATACATACGAAACCAGACAGTAGATAATTAGCTTATCACAACATTTGTCTCTTGAAAATAAAAGGGCGCTTAGCATTGCTTTTGATTCCAGCCTAACCAGGTCATCTTTTTTCCACAGGTATGTGTCACCAAAAATACAAACTCTCTCTAAACATGGCCGACATTGTAATCTCAGAGAGTCAGAGTAATATGGCGCATTTTCTGCATTAGCGTGTTTTCTGCCGTCTGTCTTTACATGCCATGCTTGTTATTAACTTAATTAGCTGGTGCTAGTTAGTTATTATTGTTTTTATTTTTATTTCCATTAAAATAAAATGGATTTTAATTTTACTATTTGACATTTAACCTTGCGCGGACCCCTGGGGTTGTTCAGGGACCCCCAAATGAATAAAATTTCCGCGGACCCCCTGGAAGCTACCAGGGACCCTGGGAGTCCGTAGGGACCACTTTCCACTGGCATAGAGGCTTGGATATATAGATTAAATAAAGAACATACACACAAATAAAGCATACAGCACCTTAGATATTAAATGTGAAACAAATAATTAGGTGATAAACATGAACTGCTTATTCGAATTTTTACATTTTAAGATTAATTTTTCTCTTAATTAAAAAAAAATACCAGGAAGAGGACAAAATTCCAGAATTTATTTTTGATGGTGTTAATCAACATGATGTATATCAAGGTGATATAGGTATTTATCTATTTATTCCCATTGAAATCATAACGAATGAGATATTTGCAATTTATCTTATTGTTATTTTATGTTTTTTAAAATTGTAACTTCTATGAAGTGAAATGTTTTATTTAAATTCATTTTATTTGTGCATCAGGTAACTGTTGGTTCATAGCCGGTGCTTCTGCACTGGCTTTATCACATCCAGCTGAGTTTCAAAGAGTTGTACCACCAGATCAGAGTTTTGATCCACAGACTTATACAGGTATATGGTGATTGCTAATTATGCAGTGAAGGGTACTTAATTAATTATTGAAACAATTCACTATGTAAAATTTTAATAAATTCCACAAAAAAATAGTTAAAAAATATTTAAGTGGGACCATTAAGGATTTTTCATTTAACACCATCATTTGTATTACATTCTTTTAAAAGTCATAACACAAGGAGAATTTATTCAAGACATGCATCTAAGATTTGTTCGGATCGATTTAAAATTCATAAATTTCCCGAACAGCGCCATTTTTATATTGAGGCAAACTTGGCAAATGCAGAGGCCCCTCGAGTGTTAATTTTCCTCAACTGGTTCTCAGAGAGCCCCGACTGCTACCTTTGTTGTTCCCCTGACATATGACTTGACATTGTTCTATACGTTTTTCTTTTGAACTGGACCACTACCCCGATAGCCCTGCATAGAACAAATTGTTATGTGCCTTAATATATCTCTATTAGAACAAACTACAGAGGCTTTGTTTAGCCCTATTTCTTTTTTCAAAATTCTTCTTTGCTTGCTTCAAATTTGCGTATTTAATTACACACATTTCTAGATATATTTTACATATTTTAACAAATAGTTTAAAATCATTTTTTTTATATGTTACAGTATTCTTCATATCCAATGTAATTATAATTCTGCTATTTTAAAGGAATGTTTAGATTTAATTTTTGGTGGTTTGGAACATGGACTCAAGTTATAGTGGATGACTATCTGCCTACACATCATGGGAAACTTATTTACTGTCATAATGTTGGAAAACCAAATGAATTTTGGCCTTGTTTATTGGAAAAAGCTTACGCCAAGTTAGAATAATTTTGTTTTAAAAATTATAATCATTAAAATATTTTTTATATTAAAAAAGCATAAAACATTGATTGCAGTAGTCATTGTTCATTACAAATGTAGTTTATTTGGTAGTATTTTGGTAATTTAAAAAGAGTCATATGTAATAACAAATTTTCATGATTTATACCCCCAACCCTGATTTTTAAACCATTAACCCCCCGAAAATAATTCTAATAAGGCCTGTTAAGACACGCGGTACTCATCCGTGGTATTGTACCACAAGTAATGCGGGAAATAATATGCGGGTGTACGCAGCGACTTATAATTTTCGCTTAAAACAAAGAATTTGAAGACGACGACTCATCACCAAACCACCATCACAAATATAGCATTAGAAAGATGAGTACATTCCATTAGGAAAAGAAATACATTTACTCGCGAATCCACGCATGAGCGGTACCCCGGACTTACTATCACACCCATTAGGGTAATGTCGTACACAATGTTGAGACCCGTTGCTGTACACAACGTTGAACCACAAATAGGCCTATATGTATGTTAGTTCGGTTGTGATAAAAATACACAACGTTTAACCAAAAATAGGCCTATATGTATGTTAGTTCAGTTGTGATAGAAATACACAACGTTGAACCGAAAATAGGCCTATATGTATGTTAGTTCGGTTGTGATAGAAATACACAACGTTGAACCAAAAATAGCCCTATATATATGTTAGTTCGGTTGTGATAGAAATACACATCGTTGAACCAAAAATAGGCCTATATGTATGTTAGTTCGGCTGTGATAGAAATACACATCGTTGAACCAAAAATAGGCCTATATATATGTTAGTTCGGTTGTGATAGAAATACACAAGGTTTAACCAAAAATAGGCCTATATGTATGTTAGTTCGGTTGTGATAGAAATACACAACGTTGAACCAAAATAATAGGCCTATGTATGTTAGTTCGGTTGTGATAGAAATACACAACGTTGAACCAAAAATAGGCCTATATGTTTGTTAGTTCGGTTGTGAACCAAAAATAACACGGAACTTAACATGTTTGTTTTGGTTGACCTTGGTAATGTACGTTGCTATTTTTTTCTGTTTAAATTTTCGGGATTGAGATATTTTGTACATTTTGATCAAAATATTTATCATTTGACATTTTCTTTAGATAACCTCTTAACGCGAAACGTCCGCACCCTTACGGTGCGAGTCGGGTAAAACCGCCCTTTGCGGGCGAATAAAAAATCCTGTCAAAGTTCTTACTGTAAAAAAAAAAATAAATAAATAAACATGTCACTTGATCACAAAAGACAAGAATTTATACATTCAAATAAAAATGTACTATATCATTATTCGATTTAAACCCACGAAGCATTATGTTTTAACTCTCATATACAACGCATTATTCTTTCTTTTTTTTCATTAAACTTTAAACAATGTTATAGCATACCTGGTACATTTAAAAAAATAATATTAAAAAAAGAAAAAACTAATTGCATAATTTTAAATTGTTTTCCATAAGCCAGTAGACAATGACGTTCTTGCGTCCTTTTTAAAATAAAAATTCTGTGTTCAGGCTATATTTTGACGCATTTTAGAGGCTACCGACCAGGTGTATTACACCTCATTAAACGATAGAGCTACACCTTAATACATTTTTGTCGTTCGGGACATATATATATATATATATATATATATATATATATATATATATATATATATATATATATATATTACATTACATTTTTTTTTTGTTTCAAATGCTGTCTGTGAAATATTTTAGAAATAAATATTGTTAATTTATTCATATTTGCTTGTAAATTTCTTTAATACTAGATTGTATGGAAGCTATCAAGTTTTGGTCAGTGGTTTTATTCATGACGCTTTGGTGGATTTAACTGGAGGAATATCTGAAGAGATAAATATTCAGGACAGAAGTCATGGGTCTATCTCCTCAGACCTTTACAATTTACTCTACACAGCATACAAGATGGGAACATTAATGGGAGCAATGATGATTGTAAGATCGAAAACAACAAAAACATGGAGATATAATTTCTTTTTGTGTATTTTGAAAAAAACAAACAAACAAACTTCGAAGTATTTAAACATATCATTTGAATGAATCTTGTTATTTTTCAATATTGTGATTGGTCAATTCTCTTTTTATTTTTAGAAGCAAGACAATTCTAAACAATATGAAGAAAGACGCCCTGATGAATTGTACCGAGGACATGGATATAGTATCACAGGATTTAGAACGGTAGGCCTAGACTCTTCAAACATTTTAATATGATAACTTCTATTTTTCATTAATCATTTTAAAGGAACAATATCGATATTGAATGATAGACACACATACACTATCATACAGTACCAGTCACAAATTATATATTACACAGAACGCGCATCGTCAGTTTAAAATTGATTTGTTCCTAAAGCAGCCATATTCGTGTGTTCGTACTATATGTATTAATATTAATGTGCTGCACTATTAAAAAGGAAAATGTCACCCATGTCAGAATATCTTTATTGATCATGACATGACATTTTATATAATAACGCTTTCTATATGATTTATATTTATTGGAAGGGTTAGGAGGTGGATGATGTTGGTCAAACACAATACTGCCACGGCTGGTGGGTTGGGAGGAGGAGGATGTTGGTCAAACACAATACTGCCACGGCTGGTGGGTTGGGAGGAGGAGGATGTTGGTCAAACACAATACTGCCACGGCTGGTGGGTTGGGAGGAGGGGATGTTGGTCAAACACAATACTGTCACAGCTGGTGGGTTGGGAGGAGGATGGTATCAATGGTACAGTTTAGATTTCTTTGGATTACATTAATAATATAGTTTGTGAAACAGGTTACAACTGGAAGAGATACAAACTACCTAGTTCGTCAGAAATCCATGGGGTCAAACAGAGTGGACAGGAGCATGGAGTGATAGGTATGTAATCTTAAATTTGGTTTATCTTCTATGTAAGGCTTCATAAAGTCAAGCTAAAGTCATGTAGTCAAACGGAATTTTCAGATTTATAATGCAGCCATTTATTTATTTTATAAAAATAATTCTTTGTTATCAGAATATAAATAAGTATTCACTTTTCAAAATATTGCAAAACTAGACTTGATTGAAAGTATCGGAATTCTAGACTTATGTGATGATTGAAAATGCCAATTTAAAATTTTGGGAAAAACCTGGTTTTTCTATTTTTTGAAAAAAAAATTAAATAAAGCACTGTCGTGTCTCTGCTAAATTACTACTTCGATTATTGTGGGCTTATTACTTCAAATTATCCTCAAATGTTACACTCAGCCTGACACAAATGTCCATTAACGAAGAAAATAAAGTCACCATTTGTTAAATTAACATTTATTAACACGTCATAAAGTAAACATTAAAATAGATCCATATGAAAAACATTCCATATCATCACTTCCATAATACTTCACTACCAACTATCTACAAAAAAATCTTTACTATCTCAACTGTTAATACCACACCAACTGTTAATACCACACTAACTGTTAATACCACACTAACTGTTAATACCACACTAACTGTTAATATCACACTAACTGTTAATATCAAACTAACTGTTAATACCACACTAACTGTTAATATCACACTAACTGTTAATATCACACTAACTGTTAATACCACACTAATTGTTAATATCACACTAACTGTTAATATCCCACTAACTGTTAATACCACACTAACTGTTAATACCCCACTAACTGTTAATATCACACTAACTGTTAATATCACACTAACTGTTAATATCACACTAACTGTTAATATCACACTAACTGTTAATACCACTAACTGTTAATACCACACTAACTGTTAATATCACATTAACTGTTCCTTTAACTACTTCACCCCAGTTCACATTTTCACTAGCCCTCATTTCCCCACCACTAGCACACTTTTTCATACTGAATAAAAACTCACAACATTCACTTGACCAAATGTTATAACAGAGTTATGACAAGCACTTTAGTACTTAAAGCAAATTAAAGCAAACAGTTCTCAAGAATTTTTTAACAAAAACGTCAAACGAATATCCTTTAATGGCATATCCAAGTTACAGCATCATATAGTTATATACAATGACGTGTAATTTAAAAAATTAAAGTGCCGGCTCATAACTATAATAGGGTCCAGCTGTAGAATATTTTTAGCCATTTTTCTTTAAATTGTGATGGATGAAAAACAACAACTAAAGATAAACACTTTGTTGCTGGAACTGTAATGAGCGCCTTTTGTCAATGCTAGAAGGAGGATGGTTTTTCAAACAAAATACTGCCACAGCTGGTGGGTTGGGAGGAGATGGATGTTTGTCAAACAAAATACTGCCACAGCTGGTGGGTCGGGAGGAGATGGATGTTTTCAAACAAAATACTGCCACAGCTGGTGGGTTGGGAGAGATGGATGTTTGTCAAACAAAATACTGCCACAGCTGGTGGGTTGGGAGGAGATGGATGTTTGTCAAAAAAAACACTGTCACAGCTGGTGGGTTGGGAGGAAGATGGTTTTCAAACAAAATACTGACACAGCTGGTGGGTTGGGGAAGATGGATGTTCGTCAAACAAAAAAATACTGCCACAGCTGGTGGTTTGGGAGGAGATGGATGTTTGTCAAACAAAATACTGCCACAGCTGGTGGTTTGGGAGGAGATGGATGTTTGTCAAACAAAATACTGTCACAGCTGGTGGGTTGGGAGGAGATGGATATTTGTCAAACAAAATACTGCCACAGCTGGTGGGTTGGGAGGGTGATGCTTGTCAAACAAAATACTGTCACAGGTGGTGGGTTGGGAGGAGAAGGATAGTTGTCAAACAAAATACTAATACTGCGCTGGTGGGTTGGGAGGAGATGGATGTTTGTCAAGCAAAATACTGCCACAGCTGGTGGATTGGGAGGAGATGGGTATGTCAAACAAAATACTGTCACAGCTGGTGGTTTGGGAGGAGATGGATGTTTGTCAAACAAAATACTGTTACAGCTGGTGGGTTGGGAGGAAATTGATGTTTGTCAAAGTACTGCTAAAGCTGCTGGGTTGGGAGGAGATGGATGTTCGTCAACAAAATACTGTCATACAACAGGTGGGGTGGGAGGAAATTGATGTTGCCAAACAAAATACTGCCACAGCTGGTGGGTTGGGAGGAGATGATGTTTGTCAAACAAAATACTGCCACAGCTGGTGGGTTGGGAGGAAATTGATGTTTGTCAAACAAAATACTGCCACAGCTGGTGGGTTGGGAGGAAATTGATGCTTGTCAAAACAAAATACTGTCACAGCTGGTGGGTTGGGAGGAGAAGGATAGTTGTCAAACAAAATACTGTCACAGCTGGTGGGTTGGGAGGAGAAGGATAGTTGTCAAACAAAATACTGTCACAGCTGGTGGGTTGGGAGGAGAAGGATAGCTGTCAAACAAAATACTGTCACAGCTGTTGGTCTGGCATTAGGGAATGTGTCAAAACATAATAGAGCCATAGCAGGTGGGTTGGAAGGATGTGGATGTCTGTGAAAATAAAATAATGTCATCTCTGGTGGGTTTGGAGGATGTGGAAATTACAATTGTCTCTACACAATGATGTGCTGGAACAGATCGTCATGCAGTAAAGTGAATATGTTCCGAAATTCGAGTATCAGACGTGTTATTTATATGTTGTTGTAATTTGTAATTCGTACCCTCTGTAACCATGCTACTATTATTCCATCTGTAACAGGGTATTATAAAATGTATTGACAGTAACAACCTTAATGAGTTAAAACTTGGACGACCGCACTTATAGATTTTTTTGCGTCAGTCTCAACACCAGCATATGAAACTTGCCATAGAATCACATATAATCTCATCGCGAACTATTTAGGCCTTCTGTCACGTATATACTGGAAAAAAGGAAAAATCTAGTTGTAGAGAACTTTCAACGGATCCATTCATCTTGATGATTTAGATCCCCAACTATTTTCTGAAATCATATTAAGATTCAATGAGTAAGTACTTAGATGCCAACCAGGCCGGCGAATAAAAATTGAAAAATCAGGTTACTAAGTGTAACATTGAGAATTTACCCCAACGTCTTGACCCCTCTCTACACCAGCAGGTGAAACTTTACCAAACTGGTGACCCATCTTAGTTGACCATGTTACGTAGTCAGAGGTCATGGTCAAGCCAAACTCCCAACTTACTTAGATGCCTGTAGTAGTGACACATGCATAGCAAGCGTGATCATCCCTACCCCAACCTTTAATAAGTTAAGTTATAATAAGTTAGTAGACAGTAGATGAGAGAAAGATGCAGTAGAGTAGTGCTGACAGGCTTAGTAGTTAAGACGTAGTTAGTTCAGCGTCGATGACCCTAATAGATAGAAGTAGTTTGTTTTAAATAGAAATAGTCAGAAGAGAAGTAAAGTGTTATTAAAGTTCTATTAAAGTATTGTGTATATAGTGTACTACACTGAGTTCTGTTTTAGACTTGTACCAAGTAATGCAACATATTAGACGAGTGTCAAATTGATTTGAAATATTTTTCGACCTATAAAATTGCTGTAACATATTTAGCAAGTATATAAATCTAACGTTAACGATCAGCAACAGATCAACTGGAATTATTCAAAGATTTGAGCCATTGCCTTCATCGGAATAAGTTATGATTCTGAGGTATATTTTAATACTTAATACGACATATGCCACTGGGCGGGAAAAATTACATACTGTTTACTAGTAACTTAGTTAATGTGTGTTTCTACAAAGGCTGACAGAACTGTGTAGGGTATTCTAAGAGCTGCCGACACCGACGCCGGTGGGCGGACAAAGGGAATTAACTAAGCTTCTCTTTTCTAGCTCGTATCTCATATTATATAATGTATACGCACAAATAAGTACGTTTAAATATATAAATAATGTAATATAAACAATTTAAATTATGTATTGATAGTTTATTTTTTTTACCGACTACCAGGGACGAGGCGTGACTTTTTAAAGGGTGGTACCGCTGGTCATTATTAATATAATAACGTTCACTTACATAATATAAATCATGTGTTTTATATATCAACGAAAAGAGCATTATGAGAGCTTTCCATTAGTATAATCAACTTGGCAGTCAGTCACCACAAAATTTGTAAAGCTTTTAGAGGGCGATTTTGGTTACAATAGATTTATATGCTAGAATATAAATATATGTATATATATATATATATATATATATATATATATATATATATATATATATATATATATATATATATTAGGTTGGCCCAAAATAACTTTTTGTCAAATTTTTTTTTATTTTTTTTTTTTGTGTTCCCTTTGACTTCAATACAGCACAGAAAAAATCATGAATATATGCCTCATCGACACTGAAATGTTAAATCATTTAAATGGTTTTGATATTGGTAATATTTAATATAAAGTACACAGAAAATGCTAGAAGGTTCTGAAAAGTTTTAGAAAAATCTATACAATCCTAGAAGGTTCTGGAAGGTACTATGAAATCCCTAGAAGGTTCTAGAAGCTTCTAAAAACGTGGAAAAAACTTATGAAGGTTAAAATTCTAGAAAACTCTAGAAATTTTGATTTTCATACAAATAGCCAGCTTCACCAGTTCATTTCAATTTAGTTATCAAAATCAAGTGTTATAAGATCAAATTTTGCGGCTATATAAATATCCTTCATTTAGTTATGACTACTAGGTCGAAAAGTGTTGTTCATTTAACTGGGCATAGAAGTTGACACAACTCCTGTTTATTGAGCTAGGTTCCCCTAATTAAGCCTTCTGGCCAATGGTATGTTTACATATATGTTATATATATATATATATATATATATATATATATATATAGTATTTATATATATATATATATATATATATATATATGTATATATATATTATTGTAGTCTTGATACATTTGGAAAATATTTATTAAATGTTTATACTGATCTTGCTCTAAAACATTCAAATACACTCAATAAAGAGTAGAGAAATCTACAAAAATAAAATAAAACGTTATATCCCTATGCTGAGCAATTCAACAGTTCAGTAGCAGTAGCCAGCAATTAAAAAAAACGAGTTAACTCCCATTGTTGTTATCGCTAAAACACGACGAGTCACGGGAAAAAAGGTGGGGGAGGAGGGGTTGACAGGTGACGAAATTAAACAAACATTCTAGTTTGCTGATGTTTTTTATACCTGCAGAGCTGCCAACTGTGATATTTTATTACCATATTTATATTATTCGATCAATCTAAAAATCTATTTTGATAATAGACAACATGTTATTAACGCAGGGTGTTGTTTAGATCTAGAATTATTTATTTTTGTGTTTAGTCAGATATAAATTTACACTTTTCCCTCAATTTTTATGTAATTTTGGATAATTAAAATATATTTATAAATAATTCGTCGGTGAGAAAGTTGACAGGTCAAATATGACGTCGTCGTCTCGTTGCCGTTCTCTCCGTAGGTAACAATACACAACATATTCATGTGAGTTTTTTCCCTTAGTTCAGCCAATGAAAGGTAAAAGTATATACAAAGTGTAACTCGAATTCAGATCGGGAACACCTTTGCAATAATGTCCAATTATCATTTAACTCTGTGAGAAAAGGCAAATGTAGCGATCTTATCAAAATATAAATTGAATGTTGTTGAGCAACTAAAACTACTATAAACGCACACTTTTTTATTTTTGTTTTTTTTTGTTTTTCCACTGCTTTTGTAGTTGTTTGTAAGACTGTTGCCGCCGGCAACACGGGTAACATGAACAATTCGCTCCGATGTACACACATTTAAAATATATTGTTTGATAGTATAAATACATAATTACTCCTTGTTACTGACACTATATAAATCTATGTATTCTTTAAAAAGTAAAACAATATTTCACTTATTAATTAATTGCTATCAAGCAGTTAAAAATATATAGCCTACACATTGTGACAGCATCAGCTTAATAACTTATTGTGGTGCACATTCAAAACTTGTCATCTACCCCAATCCTATTTAAATCTTAAATTCTTTAACAAAATTATGTGTTTAAACTATATTTAAATTGACTTAACATAACTTATTTAAATTGACTGAACAAATTTACCTCGATCATTTCACTCTTAAAGTACAACTTATTTAGTTTCACGTGTGGTGATATTTGGTTTCAATACCGCACCAATAATATTGCCACTTCCCAATCACTTGTTAACAAAGTAAAAGAAAAATTGGCGGAAAGTGAGCTTTGGATTATTTCAACTGGTCGCATACAAAAAAGGACTTGTTTTGCCTTATAAGTTTAATTGTAAGAAGAACGTTTGTACATTCAATTCTGTCATTATTGGATCTGCATTCGTTGTACGACTATCCGATATCTACAAAAACTTAATATTCTATGGGCTAATCTCCGCTAAGTAGAGTCGTATGATACTTGTCAACAGAAAAATTATGTAAACGCATAGAAATGCTTATGGGTACCAAATATATATATATATATATATATATATATATATATATATATATATATATATATATATACAATTGTTTCTTTTCTATATTTTATCTATTAAGAAATATTGAAAAATTGTGGCTTTGTATATAAGCCTATAATTTTGTTATTTTGTTTTTGAAATTTAAAAAGATTAAAATGTGTAAGGAACATCTTACATGACTAAAACTGCTTTCACCACATGTGGCCATCAGCAATAGCACACATAAGTCCATAACTACTTGTCTCAGTGTACATCTCCAAGAGAGACGAACTATTTTATATTTGGGGGAGGGTGCACAGATACTCTCAATTAAGTCATAACTACTGAGCCAAAGGCTCTTCTCACATGTAGTCAACATCAGAGTGAGCGTATTTGTTACAAATGTGTTGTGCGTGCAGAAACTGGGAAATCCTCCTTCCTACGGCCCATTAAGAAATAAAAGTGAGAAATTCATCAGTTAAAAAAATAAAATTAGGGCTGGCGTGTAAAATGTAGGGAACCCATGGGTAACTCGTAGCTGTGTGAATCATGAATTTATTAAGCACAATACTATGTTGACACTACCATGTTGACACAATAGCTTGTTGACACAATACCATGTTGACACAATACCATGTTGACACAATACTATGTTGACACAATACCATGTTGACACAATACTATGTCAACACAATATCATGTTGACACAATACCATGTTGACACAATAGCTTGTTGACACAATACCATGTTGACACAATAGCATTCTGACACAATAATATGTTGACACAATGCCATGTTTGACACAATACTATGTTGACACAATAGCATGTTGACACAATACTATGTTAACACAATACTATGTCAACACAATACCATGTTAACACAATACCATGTTGACACAATACCATGTTGACACAATACTATGTTGACACAATACTATGTCAACACAATACTATGCAACACAATACCATGGTGACACCATACTATGGTGACACAATACCATGCTGACACAATACTATGGTGACATAATACTATGTCGACACAAAACCATGTTGATAAAATACCATGTTGACACAATACCATGTTGAATTTACTCGGAATTCTTACAGAGAAGACGAAACCAATTTTACTCGATACTTACCAGGATAACGTAACAATAACGTCACACAAAAAGTATCATATTATGTGATAAACAAATAGAAAGCATCGATTACGTTAGAAACTTTGAAAGACGATCCACAAAAATAATTATATGTTATCACTTCATACAAATTAAATATACATCATGCATTTTATTTATTACAATGCATAAAATTAATTTAAATTTTCTGGAACCAATCATCAAGTTTCCGTGATATCATTATCACATCTGTTTTATTAATAAACGGGTGTTCTGGATTACAAGCATCTCTCGTAAACCGAGTTTTGACTGTATGGAACAAATCTATCAATCTTTGAAATTTTATAAAGGGAGTCTGATGTTTCTTTGTAATCTAGCACTGGAAAAGCGTTCTTCCTGACGATGACAGATAATTTTAAGATTGCTGTACACAACAAAATGTTCCAGATGCCGGGGCAGGGCCCCCAGACAGCCCCATAGGTCACCTGTCCATAAGAAAGTCTTTACATTCACGCTCATATTTTTAGAAAAATGATAATTTATATGATTTAAGGAATTAATTTTCTCTTTTAAGTGCATTTTTAAAACAAAGGAAAAATAAATTAATTAATTAATTTTTTATTTTGTTGATATTAAGTTTTGTGCACGTTAATCTAATTAAACGTGTCTATATTAAATTAAAAAAAGCTTTACAGTTTTTATAATCCTAGAATAGCTAAATCCCGAAAGTTAGATAAAAAATACTTAGTCATGTGCATTTTATTGGTCATAGAAGTGGCATGGTAAACTTTGTTCAACGAAACAGTGCTATATATGCCGCAAAATTAATTATAACCACCTCAGTCATCTATATGTCTCATTCAAATATATATGTCTCAGTAATCTATATGTCACATTCAAATATGTATATGTGTCTCAATCATCTATATGTCTCAATCATCTATATGTCTCAATCATATATATGCTACACATGTTACACAGGACAGGATTAACATATAAGCAAGTGCTTGGGGCATCAGGATTAAAGGAGGCAATACACTAAAAAATTCATAGTATAATTTATCATTTAAACTAAACAGTTACACGGACTTCAAAATATCTCGAGCTTCCTACCAGTTCCAACGTTACCCCCCCCTTAAATTCATTTACTGGAGATCTCTCTTTTTTTCATTAATTTTCCTGCAAGATGTAAGGGTGCAGGATCATACTAGTGTTGTCTTACCAATGTACAACAGAATTCGCGCGGCCTTGACTGTGAGAGAGTTTCGCTCTGTCATTTGCTACTAACTTTTGTCGTGGCTGAACACTGGCGACGAAAGCCTGGCTCCTCAACCTCAACCCTAAAACAAAAAAAAAACAGTCCATGGTCTGGTCGATGAAAGGAGTCCCTGGTCTGTTGAAGGCCCGACGCATCACTTCGGTGAAGAAGACCAAATAGGGATAAATGCTGCTGTCTCTCTGGAACCAAAAGATTGATTACTATATTAAAGTCATTCAATTATTACGCAAAATATTTTACCCTTCCCTCAAAACAGCGTAACGTTTTTTTTTTAAATTCTTAAACACTGCGCTGTATTTAGAACTCTCCCATGTATTTGATTACTTTATTACTTAAAAATTCTGTGAAAAAAACTTTAACCACAATTTTTTTATTACCTAATAGAAATTCTATCAGCAGGAACTCTAATCAAGAAAGTTTTACTTTATTAGATGAATCAATACTATGGCTTTTAAATTAAGATTTTTTTATAAAATTAAAATTTGCAGATCACCTGAAATGGCTAAACTTTCACGGGACGTAAAAATTGATTTACGGTTTATTAACAAAGATGATGGAGAGTTTTGGTAAATATACTTATAATATTTTAATGTAAGTGACATATTCATTTTATTTTCCCCCATCCCTATTAACTACTGGAAGTATGATTTTTAAATTGAAATAATCATCTATTTCATTTAAAGGATGAGCTATGATGATTTCAAAAATACTTTTGATGTAATACGACTTTGTCATCTTCAGCCTGATTCATTAATTCAAGAACTTAAAGACAACAATGTAAGACAAAGAAATATATATAGATCTGCATGCACTATATATAGATGTACATGCCCTACATAAGTAGATGTACATGCTTTCTATATATATATATATATATATATATATATATATAAAAGCACTATATATATATAGATGTATATGCCCTATAAATAGATGTGATCTCCGAATTTAATTATAACAAAATCTGTCAAGTATTTCAAATGAAAGAATTCCAATGGTTCTATTATTTAAATTTTATACTTTATCATTCATTTTATTACTAGTTTTAAAAAAAAATTTTGAAGACTGGGATTTTCCTGTAAAATAATTTTAGCCTGCATTACCAAATGTTTGATAAAAAATAAAAAAAATATTTTCATTCTGCAAAAAGAATGTAAAATGTATTTGATTTAAAATGTGCAATGCGTAAAATTGATTCATTTGAGTTGTTCAATTATAATAATAAACTAAATCAAATATTCATCACACTAAAATAAGATCACACTACTAAAAGTTTTGATATAAAATACAAATAACTGTACAGAGAAAACAAGCGTGGAATGTAACCGTTTATCATGATGCTTGGATCAAAGGGGTTACGGCTGGAGGACGTCGCAATCATGTACATGAAAGTAAGTTTCTACATTGTTGTGGGCTTTGTCTGATTGACAGAAATAAATAAACTTGTGAAATAATGTCTGGCATTTTAATTAAGGGGTTATTCACTTATTATGTAACGCCTCAGGGGTCGGGTGGGGGGTAGGTTAAGTGTGACCAGATTACGGAGCGACCGATAATCGGATCGGTATCGGACGATATTGACACTATCGGTTAATATCGGATCGACCGATTTTTGTAGAGCGACCGATAGTCGAACCGATATTGGCACTATGCAGGCCCGTTGCCAGGTCAAAGTAAGCAGGGGCACCAATACCCAGCAAGGGGGCACCTTTACTTTTTCTTTACTTTCCCTCTTTTTCTTCTTTTTTTAAGCGGGGGCACTCCACACCTAGCGGGGGTGGGCACGGCCCCCAGTGCCCCCTTGGCTACGGGGCTGGCACTATGGGTTAATTATCGGACCGGCCGTTTTTTGCTGCCGATACATTGTTTTTTTCACAACAGAGTTGCAGAAAAAAAAATCAGTAAATAACCCAATTCTATAACCAGATCAGACAAGATTTAAAAAAAAAAAAAACCCGTACACAGAAATTGTAACGTCCACAGAAATTGCATCAGCAATATGACCTTGAAACAATAGGATTGGCATTTTTTAATTCTAATGTATGACCTTGAATGATACAATTAGTGAACATCTGTGTGTATTATTTTGGGATGGGAAGTTGGGGGGGGGTAAACAAGATACGTGTGGGCGAAGTGTTACGAAATATGACAGGGAAGGGGTGAACATGGGTTGACATACGTCATAAGATTGGAAACTACAGCAGGATAAAAACACGTGTTTGGCATTGTTGTTGATTAAAATAAAATATCGGTATCGGTAAAAATGCTGGAGAAAAATATCTGTATCGGACTATCGGTAAAAAGGCACATCGGTCGCTCCCTAGACCAGATGTGACAGGAGGAGTAGGGGGTTCAGACGTATTTTGCCACAACGTCATAAACAATTTTGGCCTTGAAATAGTAGTAGCTGCCGAACCTTGACAACAATAATTATTTCTTTATTCCATTTTAAATGTGCCCAGGACCCTAGTCAAAGTATGACAGCCCATGTTACCCATTTTTGTTCTTTTTAATATTACTTTAGTTACACGACCTAATAGAAATACCAGCTTGACACGAAGTATATGTTATGGCCGACGTTTGCTAACCGGCCAAAGCTAGACACTGGCTAGTAAACACTGTCAATGTTCACATCGGTCGGCCATTGTCAGACATTTGCCGCCAATGTAAACAGTGGCTGGTGCGACCGGCCAATATTGATTTCTTGAAGTTAATAATATCGTATAAAAGAGATAAAATCAATAGCAAACTCAGAGTGTGGGGAAAAAGTAGGATAAGTTTATTACACACAGATTGATCACTGGAAGTGGCCGACTGCTTTTGTTTAATTTGAACAGATTAGGTTACGATTTGTTGTACTTTTCTTTTGTAAGAAAGTTAAACGATTTATTATTTTTCTATGTCATCCAGCGTCAAACGAACCATAAAAAAATGTCTATAGACATTTATTTGTGTGTGTGGGTTAACGATTTAAAATATCTTAAATAATACGAGATCTTTCTGTCATCATTTGTTGCAAGAAGATAAACCTTTGTGACATCTAGAGCTGTAGAGTTGTTTATTATCTTTACCTTTGAAATGGTCTGTCACACACTTTGCACAATCGATCTGTTACACGCTTTGTACAAACCTTCTGTTACACACTTTGTACAAACGATCTGTTACACGCTTTGTACAAACGATCTGTTACACACTTTGTACAAAAGATCTGATACACTTTGTACAAACCTTCTGTTACACACTTTGTAAAATCGATCTGTTACACGCTTTGTACAAACGATCTGTTACACACTTTGTACAAACGATCTGTTACACGCTTTGTACAAACGATCTGTTACACACTTTGTTCAAACGATCTGTTACACGCTTTGTACAAACCTTCTGTTACACACTTTGTACAATCGATCTGTTACACACTTTGTACAAACGATCTGTTACACACTTTGATAGACATCACACAAATTATATTAAATAAAGGCAGTCGGTCATGTCCAGTGGTAAATCTGTCTGTAATAAATTTATCTTGTTTTAATGGTTTACTATGTGTCACACAAGTTGAAACAAATGATGACAAAGAAATAATATTTGGATTCACATTTAGTGAATAAATCAAACAATATTGCAAAAAAAATACTGATAGTGTGGAGCTTAAATTTAGGTAAGCCTTGTTTGCAATAAATTATCTTTTCACACCAAATAATGTCGTTATTATGTCACACATCTGGTACAACATTGTTCAAATCGACACTTTCAATAATTAGAATAGGTTCGAAATAGTACATTTCCCACCACACTGATCACACATCTATCCACATTGTATTAAAAACATTAAAAGAAAGATGATCTATTATTTAAAATATTTTTACTAGTAACACATAAGAGAAAGAAAAAAGCTTAATCTAAAAATGTTTCGGATCTTTTTCCTTGTCATGTCCAGTGGTCAATCTATTGGTAACAAATGTATCATACTTTATTGTTTTATCCACTCAAAGAGTTCACAATTGATGTTATCATTTTCATACCATACTAATGAAATGTGACATTGGCCGGCTAGCAAACATTGGCAGTAAAATATACATACTTTCTTATGTAGTGTTTCTCAAATTCTGGGTCGCGGATTAGAATGATTCTTTTAATTTTACTAAGGCTTCTTTGTACGCCATAAGATATTAGATATGCGGACTACTGAAAACAAACTTGAAACCGTGAGAGTTACATGACCATGTTGAGGTCTTTTAAACAAAACATTTGTGCTCTCTGTTGTAATGTTTGTATACGCATGGTGAGTTGTATGCGCGAGCAGTCGTTTACATCTTATAGTAAACTTTAATACGAGACAAATTTTAGGACTGAAGCAACTAAATTAAAAAAAGAAACTTAAATGATCGAGAATCTATGAATTCATGATTCCAACTCTGTTGCTCTATATTTTACAAAACTGAAAGCTTGTTAATCTGCATGCATTCATAATTACTAGGGAGCGACCGATATGCCTTTTTACCGATAGTCCGATACCGATATTTTTCCCCAGCATTTTTACCGAAACCGATACCGATATTTTTTTTAATCAACAACAATGCCAAACACGTGTTTTTCTCGTGCTACAGCTAATGACATATGTCAACCCATGCTCACCCCTTCCCTGTCATATTTCGTAACACTTCGCCCCCACGTAAGTCTTGTTCCCCCTCCCCTTCCCATCCCAAAAAAAATACACACAGATGTTCACTAATTGTATCATTCAAGGTCATACATTAGAATTAAAAAATGCCAATCCTATTGTTTCAAGGTCATATGGCTGATGCAATTTTTGTGGACGTTACAATTTCTGTGTACGGGTTTTTTCCTTTTTTAAAATCTTGTCTGATCTGGTTATAGAATTGGGTTATTTACGGATTTTTTTCCTGCAACTCTGTTGTGAAAAAAATGTATCGGCAGCCAAAAAACGGCCGGTCCGATAGTTAACCCATAGTGCCAATATCGGTTCGACAATCGGTCGCTCCCTACAAAAATCGGTTGATCCGATATTAACCGATAGTGCCAATATCGGTCCGATACCGATACTGATCCGATAATCGGTCGCTCCCTAATAATTACCACTCTATTGTTCTATATGTTACAAAACTGAAGGTTGGATAATCTGCTTATTTGCATATTTACAACTCTATTATTCTATATGTTACAAAACTGAAGGTTGGATAATCTGCTTATTTGCATATTTACAACTCTATTATTATATATGTTACAAAACTGAAGGTTGGATAATCTGCTTATTTGCATATTTACAACTCTCTTCTATATAACACATTTGAAGGTTGGATAATCTGCATGTATGTATGATTACAGATTTCTTGCTCTATACGTTACCAAACGAAAGTGTTAATCTGTGAAGTAAAAGGGTGAAAATCTATTTAGTTTCTTACTTTTATTGCAGTTTTTTATTTATTGTCATAGTGTTAAAGTTATGCAAACCATTTCATTATTGAATAGAACGTATCTCGGAGTCTAGGCAATAGTGTTTTATGTACTCTCAAAAACCAACTGCTCAAAGTTAACAAATGAAATATATTTTCACCCTCCAAGAAAACAAACTTTAAAAGGATTATTGGTACCAGTGTTTTATCTAAAATTCTAAACTGTGCGCTGCACAAACATTACAAGTGAGCTATCAAATGTTTCGCTGAGTAGGCCAGTATATCAGATTACCGTAATCAACATTTCAAAAGTTGCGCAGTCAATATGTTTAGCCGCTTACAGTCTTTGGAAAATTACAGAAAACATCCCTTGGTACATCCAAATGTCTTTTGATACAGGAAAGCTGTATGGGGACTTGTACAAGTCTTTTAAACAAGCCTTTCTTTATAACAAATGGTGTTGTTACACAATCTAAAGTTAACAAGTTCTGGGCTAAAATTAAAAAAAAAATCTTGTTTAATACTTTAAGGTCTTGTTGACAGTATACTCTGAGTATACATCTGATTGCAGTGGCTCTCAAATTGTGAATGGTCGGGAGCTGATTTTAAGTCGGCCGCTCAAAAATTGTATAATTTCTTAATAAAGAATGATTTAGGTGTGAAATTAATTTCAGATTTTCTTTGAAACTTTCTTTGCTCGTGGGTTGCGAAAACCAAAAATGTTTCATAGTGGGTCGCAAATATAAAAAAATGAGAACCACCGCCTAATTGTATTCATTTTTTGAGCTTCTATGTTATGTTTCAATTTGTCTTTTTTTTAAAGAAAGGGAGGTGAGTCAGATCTTACGTAATTTTTTAAAGGGTAGCGTTGTAAAGTGTGAAAAAATATAACAATTGTGATAAGAGGGGGCAGTCTACAAACCTAGGAAAAAAGCATCACGTAACAAATAAACGGCCTCAGTACATTTTTGTATGTACAGTCATGGTATTAAATCATGGTTTTTAAATCATTGTTTTTAAATCATTGTTTTTAAATCATTGTTTTTAAATCATTGTTTTTAAATCATTGTTTTTAAATCATGGCTTTTAAATCATTGTTTCGTAAAGCCTATTTCTCAAAAAAATTTTTGATTTACTGAAGTAGAAAACTAGCTCTTGTTTCATTTTCAAAGAATTCTACTGGATAAACCCGCAGTTCTACATTACACTGGACACTGTACACCCAACACTAGGACATGGACATGGCTGTACACTCATCGTATCACTGATGAAGAAAGACAAACAAAGAAGATTCAATATTGCTATAGATTTTCATGTTTATAAGGTAAGTGGTAAAGTTTCTTTTGAGACCAATACTAAAAATTTGAAAAAAAAAATTGTTAATTTTCTCTTTGAAACTTACAAAAGCATTTGCAAAAATTAAAGATTTAAAAAAATAAAAAAATATAATGAAATGTCTTTTTGTCTGGATGTCAGGCGAAATGCGAGTCTACTGTGCGTACAACGTTAAACGTATTATTTTGACGTGTCAATAACGAAGTCGCTGCACCAACAGACCTGGCGTTCTCCAGTCTAAACTCTTCTTGAACTCTTCTGCTCTCTGTCCTTGGCACTCGCTCTGTGTCTATCCTCTGGTTCCGGCACATGTCTCTCTCTCTCTCTTGTAAGTGAGTATCTCTATATTCTCTCTATGTGTGCGTTTGTACCACTCTGGTACTCATCTACCTCTGACAAATTTGGATAAATGCTTAAAACCTTTTTTTTGCCATGCTGGTAAAAGTAGCAGGCATGCTAACGCAGACATGCCTTCAAGCTGATGTGGCAGGCACATAACACCCTGTCATGAAAGCATTTATTAGCACGAAAAAAAACAACAACAAACAGATAAATCCAATTCATTTCTATATGCAAGCCCCATCCAAATCATTTCTATACGTTCAATAGGACAATCTTTTAGGTGTTCTCAAAAATAAATCATTGCAAATTATATAAATATGTCTAATTCAATGGTTGGGATTTTGCCATGTCAACGAAACAGAAACAACTCCCATGAAGTACGTCTGGAGGGACTCGGTTACTTATTTTATTGATGAAATGATCCAATAGTGTTGACAGTTTGAACTTGCACTTTAAATGCCGGCATGAACCCATCTTCATGTGTTTGGTTGGTGGCTC
The DNA here is from genome assembly GCA_021962125.1 of Bulinus truncatus. NCBI lineage: Eukaryota > Metazoa > Mollusca > Gastropoda > Planorbidae > Bulinus > Bulinus truncatus. Next base: position 3,441,735 of record JAGDYQ010000076.1, read on the forward strand.
AAAATGATGTCATTTGCAATACACACCCACAACCCACACTCACCCCCACACATATAAACACACCCACAACCACAAATACACTCCCCATCTCACAACAACACACACATCCACGATCACACATACAAAGAAAGGAAATAGAAAAATAAACCATTATATGTAGGCATACACAAAGCATAGAATTAAATACAATTGAATGCCACGCTCATGTTTTGTAAAGTGAATAAATGGAGATTTAAATTGTGCTAAGCACTTTTTAAAGATATTAAGCATTCAAATTATAAGGGACACAGGTCGGTATATTCTCTGTGGTTTTTTGACTGTTAAAAGATAAAAAAATAAAACTACATATTTTGATTTAAAATAACGTAAAAATTCACAAATCTTGAAAATAAAAGGAAAAATTAGCATATATTCCAAGACTTAGCAGGAATAAACACATGTAGTCTCATGATGTTTATTTTTCTTTTGGTTTTAAAATGTGGATTTCTGTAAATATGATATATATATATTTTTTCAATGAAATAGCTGAAATCTCCTAATTCTTGGCAACTAGATAAAACCACACAACCGGAGAGTGCTTTGCTGGTCTCCGAAGGTTATAGCGTTCATCGAGAGGTGACTAAAAGATTCTCACTTAGTCCAGGAACGTATATAATAATCCCAAGTACCGTCAGGCCTGGTGAGGAGGGGGTTTATTCTGAGAGTATTTACAGAAAAAAAGAAGACATTGGGTGAGTGCTGGAGACAGAACAACTTAAGTACAAGTACTTCAAAGTAAAACAGTACATGTACTTCAAAGTAAATTAGTTTTTAATCAATTTTTAGAAATGAAAACAATGTGCGAAATATTGTTAAAATAGATTTTTGTTGACGAAAACTAATTTGTTTTTAAAAGCAATAGATTTTCGAGTCACTATTTGGCATTGCAGTATCTATAATAATGTAACATAATAGAAAACTTTAAAAAAAATTTAATGTTAGGCAAACAAATACTGTGAGTAACAGCAATGAGTTTCAAATAATTTATAATAAAATTTCATAATCTTGCAGGGTTCAAGAAAGTGGCTTTTATTCCTGTAAGTATTCCAAAATACATTCAATCACTAGTCTTGTACAATATGTAATATATATCTTACATCTGTTTTGTTACATTTACTGAATTGAGCTACATATGAGCTACAATACAAACTAAAACAACAAAATAAATAAAAAATGTTTCAAAAGAAGATTTTTTTAATGCCCTAAAAGTAAAAAAAAAAATCCTTAGATGATACAAATATTTCTATAAATTATCATTACTAAAAATATAAGAGTGAATCTCCATATATATATATATATATATACATTAGGGTTATGACTTTTTAACTTTTTGTAAAATAATAAATCGATGAACTTTTGCTCAAAGGTAATGAAAATGTGTTTTATTTGGATTATTTTCAAAAAAGGTCATCCACAACATGAATTTTTTAAAATAGTATATAAGCAGTGATTGGCAAATTATTGTTAATTCCTAGTTGATCCATTTAGTGCTGGACATACTAATGTTACTTAACTTACATATCAATCAATCGCGCATTAATTTTATAGGTCACAGTCCGATCGTTTTGGAGGAAAGCAGCAACCATCTGTCGACAGTGAGCTCAAGATAGGATCAACATTCAGACACCTTTACAGTCTGGTATATTCAGATCAATTATTAAAGAAGCTGTTAAACTTTTAAAGAAGAGATGAAGAAAATACTACATTTAAAAGCTGGTCACTGCACTTTGATGGTAAACGAATGAGTCACCAAGAACATCAAGTGTTAGTGTTGAAGAATGAACAAAGAGAAGTTAAGTTATAAGCACTAAATCTATCAGACGGAAAAGCAGATACTGTTGTTAAAGGTATGACTGCTATTTACGCTTTACTAAAACTGGAAGAAGCACAATTGATTCGTTGTTAACTACATGTTCTTGACAGAGTTCTTCGCGTAGTAATGGATGAAGAACTTGGAAAACAGCATGTCACCCAATATCGAATATCCGTTTACCCCGGAACTTGTAAAGAACTACGAACAGCTCAGGAAGAATTTCAAGAATGGTAAAGAAGTGATTATTGAAATACCAGAATGGCGTGATGATATGAAATTTCTATTTCATTTAACTCGGGTATTCCGCTTTGTTTGAAGAATGTGGAGTATTTCCTAAAGCGAAGGTCAGAAAATACCTAAATTAAATAATGCAAGATAGAATTCCCGAGCAATACAATACAATACAATACAATAAATACAGTTCAATAAATAAAAGACAATACAATACAAGCTCTTTTGGCATTTATTCTTCTACCAGAGAGAAGAGACTTAATACTCGACATTTGTAGATTCATCTCCTACAGATTGGCGGACCACTGGTTTACTGACCACATGTACAACGCACACGATTAACGGAAGCTATGTAACACCTTGTGGTCACGAAAAAAACGTTAAACTCTGTGAAAAAGTTTTGGAATCAGGAACCATCGGTAAAAAGAAAGAGAACCTCCAGCTTAGATTTATTTTGCTTAACAAAGCATAAGATTTGTATATTACGCTTTAATTAAGCTGAATACTACACAACATTTTTTGATACATAGGCCTACAGTAGCTTTAAGTTTGTAATTTTATATTTATTTGTAATTTAGAGTGTTATAATATAACAGTAAACTGTTAAAGGCTAAAAAGCTATATAATAACTCTTTAATTAAAAAAATAGAATTTAAAAAGACCATAAAGTTGTTTGAAATTCTATCTATACGTATATATAGTAAATTCGAAATTTAGCTTTGTGGGTGACCTTTTCCAACAAGAAAATCAAATTAAAGTTTTCTTTATTACTTTTACAAACATTCAGCGATTTATGACCCAGGAACATGGGGTCACAAAAAAGTCATAACCCTAATATATATATATATATATATATATATATATATATATATATAACATTTATCTATTTTTATTTATCAACTAGTTAAGACCATTGTTATCATTCACGCTTTTAATTTTGTGATATCATGAACACAACTTAGTGATATTATGAATATCATTTAATCTAAAATCTCTAGACTAAACCAGTTGTCAAAGATCAATTGTTGGATCTTTTTAACAAGCATGCAGGCAGTGATCAGAGAATGAATGCTGGTGAACTCTGCACATTTCTGGAAGAGGTTTCAACACTAGGTACTAATTTAACTAGAGTGTGGCTCTTCATGAGTTTTTTTTTTAATGTGGCTACTAATGAGCCAATATTTTCTATTTTTCAACCGTTTTTTTTATTAATAAAGCTATAATTCTTCTCTATCAAATATTTTCTACTTAATAAAAACCAGGGGTGAGTGTGGGCAGAAATATTTGCAGCGACACCACCGAGGGGGGGGCAAAAGGGAAATAACTGTGTATTTATTTTCCTTGCTTGTAACTCATACTATATATAAAGATGCACGTTTAAATATATATTTATAGTCTTTCTTTTCTACCGATTTTTTCGATACTTAATGTATAATTTCAATAAACAATATATACTAAAGTGATATATTGCGATATAGTGAAGTATATTTGTTTAAAAGTATTAATATATATTTACTTTTGTTACCGACTCTTTATAAAATCAATGTACACTTATAATCAAAAGAGAATAAATGTTTCAATAAGCATTTATTGAATGTAATATCTGATGATAAACAAAAAAACATACACATACAAGCAGGGTCAGCATAATAACTTTTGGGCACACATCCAAAACTTATTTATCACCCACCACATCCCACTTTTAATTGCTTGAATCTTGAAATAATTTTGCTAGCTAATTCTAAGCCTATTGCATGAAGTGTTTTGAAAAGTATTTTAAATTGACTGAACACATTTACCTTGATCATTTGACTCTTTAAGATTACTAAAGTAGAACTGATATAGTTTCGTGATTGATCATTTTTTTTCAGTACTTTACTAGTACTATTGCAGGTTCCCAATTTTACAATGTAAAAGTATTGACAGTATACCAACATCCTACAGTGTATATAATGAAATCGACTAGTAATATTCGTTAACATATTATGCAGCTATTGAGTTTGATACAGGCTAGATATACTGGTACATTTGCAGCGTTTTCCTATCTTTCCTATTCTGAGCTAGACAGGTCGCCGAGCTAGTAATCTTGAAAACAATGTTCTGCTTCTAAACCAGACATGGGCAATCTACGTCCCGTTAAACGTTTTGATTTGACCCGCAGTATACTGAACTTTCTCAGTGATAACTGCGGGCTGAGACTTAGTCTCTTAGAGCCCGTGATATCCAACTCGCAGTACTACCCGTCGTTCATTTACATTGATAACATTTACATTTGTGTTAGCTCAGATAAAGTATTATAAACACTCCATTGATCAGCTCTTGGTCCGACCCTTCAATCAAATTTAAGAACCTATTGTGGCCATTTAGTAGTTATCTGTAATTTTGCAGCATGTCCATTACGATAAAAAAGTTATCATTAAAAGGTCACAAAAAAAACACTTCTTTTGGACATAAAGAGGAGATGCAGGCGTCGGGCTGAGAGAAACTGAGCTGGGAGGGGGGTGTAGTGGCGGATTAACTTTCACTTTAGGAACAGTTGAAACAGGTCAGTTTTGGAACAGTTGAAACTGGTCAGTTTAGGAACAGTTAAAACAGGTCAGTTTAGGAACAGTTGAAACAGGTCAGTTTAGGAACAGTTGAAACAGGACAGTTTAGGAACAGTTGAAACTAGTCAGCTTAGAAACAGTTGAAACTAGTCAGTTTAGGAACAGTTGAAACAGGTCACTTTAGGAACAGTTGAAACAGGTCACTTTAGGAACAGTTGAAACAGGTCAGTTTGTTGAGTTTCTTAAAGACTGGATAGGTTTGTGTGTAATCTTTCTCCAACATGGATAAAGATATAGAATGAAACTGAACATTTCTTATGATATACAATGATTGAATGAACATAGCCTTCCTATCTGCTTCCTCTGAACAACCATTACGGTGTTAATTTTTTCCTGCTATTTTGTTTCATCTTCAAGCCAATGATCTCTTGAACAAAGGCAATGTCAACATTGTTTTGAATGTTTTGTTGTTTTTATATGCTCGTCGGAAAAATTATTACTCGTTACAAGTTGAATAAATAAATACATACTGAATGCATGAATACCACCAATACATCTAATATTGAATGCATACATATCACCAATAAATAAATACTAAATGCATACATACCACCAATAAATAAATACTGAATGCATACATACCACCATAACCAATAATTAAATATGGAATGTGATAAGTAACTTTCTTATAAGTGTGAAAACACTTGAGACTCCGTTTTGAATCACTGTTTTATCAAAAGATCACAGTTTCAATCGAATCTTGGAAATTGATGATCAACTTTTTACCCCCCCTGACGGTTACAGTGAACTATACAAGCAGTGGCCAGATATATATGCTGTGTATTTCACCTACCTGTCTCCCGAAATGCGTTCTAGGTCACTGCATTTTCGACTTTGTTGGGGATGAAAGAAAGGCGCGAAAACCCAGTTGTTTATAGCAGTGCTTTTCAAAGTGGTGGGCCCTAGGGGGCCGTGGACTGTCCGGAGGGGGCCGTGAAATTTCGTAAAAATGTGACACATAAAATATAATTAACCTAATGTATTGTATGTAAATAGTATTAATATATGTTTAAAATAATCTAGTTTATTTTATCTGTTGCATCCTTTCACTCTTTCATTGTTAACATTAGAAAAAGCATGTATTAACTAGTAAAAGTTTGCATATAGAAGTTTAAAATTATAAATTTAAGCAATCTAAACCAAAAAAAAAAATTAGGGGCCGCGACATATTGATTGGCGATCCAAGGGGGCCGTGAATTCAAAAAGTTTGAGAAGCAATGGTTTATATGATCTAAGTTGCGTAAAGAAGGCACATTCTATCTATCTATCTATTTGTTTGTCTGTCTGTCTGTCTGTTTATTAAAATGTTTGGAGTTCATGCTATATTGTAAATTTTCAAATTCGACATATAGATAAATCATCATTAATTATATATTTTTCAGAACTTAGAGAAAGGTTATCGTTTTCAATTGAGTCTTGTCGAAGTCTGGTATCTTTTTTGGATGTATCCTTGAATGTCTACTTTAAAATATTAACAATTTTGTTAAAAAACGAAGTATGTTGTACTAATCATGAAATAATTTATCATTACATTTTTTAAGTCTATGCCAATAATAAAAACTATGTAGACTTAACTCTGTGTTAGGAAGATAAATCTGGTTATTTAAGTTTCAATGAAGCTAAGAGAGCATGGAAAAAATCAAAGTTTATAGAGTAAGTATTAAGTATTTAGCATCTAAAATCCAGAGATACTATCTTAAAGTATTCATAACTGTTAAACGTTAGGTTATTTTATTAGGCGACATGACTAGCAACTTACTTTTTCAAAAGAAACTGGACTTTTAAACATTAGAAAAAATAAGTTTTTCTTTTAATTTAGTGGGTTAGATAGAAGAATGTGAAACAAAAAATACATTGGTGTTGGGCTTATATTGTGGGTTATATTGATGCTTTGATGTTTATTCATTAGAGGCATAGATAGTCAACAGAAAAAAACATGATTAGTGGCCAGTGTCCTGCTAATAGCAGCAGTTTAAATTTAGAGTTGAGCCTTTATTTTCTCGATTCTTCGTTTTCATTCACAAATTAAACTACAAAATATTAACTTGCAAAAATAGGCTATTGCAATTAAATTTTTTATATAATTATAACAGCTCAAACTCTATGTTTCCATGTCAAATTTGAATAATAATTCTCATACAAACACATGCTTAGCTGTTATAAACTATTTTCAAACACCATGTTTAATTAAATACTTAATTACTATTAAACACATCAAAGCTATCATAGTGAAGGCAGGCTATCGTAAGTTAACCATAATCTTACAACGAATTTTAATATATTTAAAACAAAGAAAGCAGTTAGCTTTTTGAAATTATTCATTTTCTCACAGTTAAATAGTTTTCAAGGCAGCTAAAGAGCAGACTTGACTTATCGACTTCATTTAGTAGAGGAATTGCCCCGTAGACTATAAATAAACACAAGTTATTGAAGCAACTCTAATATGACATTTGAGTAAAATGAAGAATTTCTTCCTTAAAAATTGGGCCAAATATTTTTTTATTTATAGCAGAGCCGAGAAATTAAATGTATTAATTATGAAGAAATTAATTTCGTTGTGTCGCAGTGTTTGAGTTTCTAATTTACATAATTCATAAAAACTTGTTCAAGTAAACGATACAATATACAATTCGCACTTATATAGATGTCAACTATACAAGTGAAGCAAGCTGAGTAAGACCTAGCAGGAAGAGATGATCAGCAGCTAAGTAATGATCCATCAGCTAAGTGAGTGATCCATTAGCTAAGTAGTGAACCATCAGTTAAGTAGTGATCCATTAGCTAAGTAGTGAACCATCAGCTAAGTAGTAAACCATCAGTTAAGTAGTGATCACATTTTGCTAGAGGTCGATCTTTATATAACTAAATTTTATTTTAAATTTGCTCACCTTGTCTGTATATTATGAAACATTTATATAAAAATGTTTGCTTGTCTGGCAAAACTCAGTGAAACAAAAGCTACTCACATAACGAGGTTTAATAGAAACAATTATAATGACATTAGTGGCAGTCTTTAACAGATACCATCCAATGTTAAATTCATGACTAATGTAATATGTTCTTTTGACAAAAACATTTCTGCTTGCTTTAATACAGTGCTGATGTAAAATTGGGTTTTTTCCCATTCCAAGTTTCTATAGGGCCTACTACATTTTGTCTGGGATTACTGGTCAAGTACCTTTATGGTGTTGATGCTTTAGTTTTATGAAGTCATTTTATTCACATTTTATCTGTAGAAAGCTGTTTCTGTCCTTACAAAAAACACTTTTTTTAAACCACAGATGTCTTAGAAAATTAGCATGCATCATTTTTCTCATTTTCCTTTAGGATGTTTTTAAACAATATAACAGAAATAATTCCAATTCAGTAGATACTTTGAAACTAGGAGTTCTGCTTTCAAAATTAGGTATGAATTTCATTCACAATTTTTTTATAAAAGTGAATGTCTGACATTAAATTAACTAATTTTACATTTTTTTACAATAATAATAAAATAATAATACTAAAAATCTTTACAATGCTTTACTAATTGTACAGGTCTTTCAATAAGCCACTGCACCAGATCATACTTGTACAGAGATATGGCAACAGAGACAATGCAATAACTTTACCAGATTTTATAATGGTCACTTGCAGTTAACATCTTTATTTGGTATGAATACTTTGATTTATTTATTTAGAAGTAAAGTCTTTGATTCATTTATTTAGAAGTAAAGTCTTTGGTTCATTTATTTAGAAGTAAAGTCTTTGGTTCATTTATTTAGAAGTAAGATGTTTTGATTCATTTATTTAGAAGTAAAGTCTTTGATTCATTTATTTAAGTAAAGTCTTTGGTTCATTTATTTAGAAGTAAAGTCTAATCAAATGATACATGAAAGATGTTCTTGCCAATTCTGTGAATACATTTCTTTATGTTCTTATTTTTTGTTTTGTTCCCTATGTCTCAGACACATTTCAAAAACAGAAGAAAAAAGAGAAGGAGTTTTCGGGGACAATGTTAACTTTTCAAGAAACGAGAAGTAAACATTTTTTTTAAATTTTCCACTGATCAGAATATGTAGACTATAATAAAATAATACAATATCCATCCACTCAGTATTACATGTATCACAGTTGTTTTAATCCATGCATTTTTGATTGCCTACTAGTTATCAAAGTTTTTTGGTACACGACCAACTTAAGACACACCGTTGGAGTTGAAAATGGTGATATATACATAGCTCGTTAACAATCAGTCTATATTAGCACTGTGGCCCCAAGGACATGAGACAGATTATTGTAGCCAAAATACATTTGAAAATAGGTTTTCTAATATTACATCATATAAAGTTTTATGTTAAATAGTTCCTCCCAAAGCAATCCTCAAATGGGTAAGCATAAAAACAACTCTTAAAATCATATTCCTTCATGTAGATGTAATGGACTCCTTTTCAAACAGTTATTCGTTTAATGTTTATGATGTTCAACTTGGGTATTTAAAGAATTAGTGAGTGCCTGTAATTTAAGCAACTCTACATGTTTGTAGTGGTTTACCTACTGTTATACCATTGTAATTATTTACAACATATCGTACTGAGAGTATACTGAATGTGCCTTCCGAAGCGTGTCGAACCTATGGATTATTGGCCTGTGGGCCATGGCCTCTTCTAGATGCCTCTGCATTTGACATTCGACACCATGACATGAGATAATGAAATAGATATTTAATGTAAACAATATTTTGGGGCAACCCTCAAGCTCAAGCCCAAAAATATATAATCGTTATATGGCACATAGCTGACCTTCGATTAAACATAGTATTCATCAATACTGCAGATTGTGGATACAGACGCAGAAAACATTAGGGCTCTTAAAAAGAAAGAACATATTAAAGAAAATTCAACATTATAGTTCTGTGAAGCCAATGCGAACAAAGTATTATGGCGTCGACAATAACCACTACATTTTGACATAGATAATCACCTAATATTTAGTTTAAAACATGGTTTAGGGGCCCTCATCAAACTGGGCCCCTCTACACCCTCTGTGTAAACCCCATCATAAATGGGTTAGTTTGCATTGTAAACGTTGTGTACGGCGCTTTATGTCTCACCCATATTCAATTCATTCATGTGACGTAATAGTCAAAAAAAAGAAAAAAGTGACGTATTTAGGTTAGTAATAGAGGAATGCTTGTACATTAGAAATAGACATATTTTAGAAATAATAACAATTTAAACAATATAAAATATTACATTTATATTGAGGTATCCATAATTTGATTTAAAATTTAAATTGTAGAACATAACTCACAGAATATTTGTGGACTGATTTCTAATAATATTTCTTTATGATCAGCTTCTCATTTAATAACAAATTGAACACTATAAATTTATTACGTTCTTTGTCATGGCTACCGCAGTCTTGCATATGGACCACTTTTGGTTTGAAATTTCTGGCGGAGAGTATCACAGAATATTTTTGCATGCCATTTTGTGTTACCTCTCTAAGATCGCCTAATTGCCTTGTAAATGATTGAGGCGGTCGAAAACAATAATTACATTGTGATTGCCATTTGGCATTCACGATCTTACCTGCCGTATGTTAGTGTCGGTGTTTTTGTCACCTCGGCACTAAACATTGGCTGGTCCAATGTCATTCTGCACCGTATCCAGAGCTTTTTTCTTCTCAGCTGGCCAGTTGGTAACCTGATCATGCATGTTAAGAAGAAAACAGTAAATGTTTCTGCCATCTTTGAATTGTTATACCTCATATTTAGTGATGACCAGACAGGAAGTCGCGACAGACGGAAGTAGCTTGACCAGACGGAAACCGGAACATATGATGTAAATTTGTATTATAGACACATAGTTATCAAGGCCCGTACACGGACCGGCGAGTAGGCACTTACAATTAGAGTTGAAAATAGCTCATTATATATTTTATCGCGTTAACCATCAGTCTATTATTACTTGCAGTGGCCCCAGACATGAACAGATTATTTATCATAAAATACATTTGAGGCAGGGATTCATATTATTACATCAATTAAGTTCAATATTTAAATATAGTTCATCCCGAAAACTAATGTAACTATATAAACATAAACAACAACTCTCAAATCATAATTCAGCTAATATTTTAATGAACTCATTTCCAAACTATTGTTCATTAATGTTTATGATGTTCAACATAATCGTATTTAAAAAAAAAAAAATGGTGAGTTAGTGCTTGTGTTAACGCTACCATGTTTAACTCGTGGACATTTACTGTATACATTGTAGCATAGTACTATTACTAAGAAAAAATTGCCGACCCGGCGATGCAGAACTTCACCAGTTTAGGGGCAGTGGGCTTGTACACCTCTTATGAAAGCTGCCCTGCATTGACATGTACACCAAAAATTTGCGACGCTTGGTCCCGAGAAGAAAGAATCGTTGTGTGGCTTGGCTGACCTTCAATTTAAAACATGGTGTCCATCAATGCGGTTGAGGCCCTGGACGCGAAAAACATGAGTCTTAAAAAGAAAAACACATATCAAATACGTGATTATGGTTCTGTGAACACCAATGCCGACAAGGGTTTTGGGCATCTTCGGGAGCCACACATTTTGACATGAGATAATGTACTTAATATTGGTTTTACAAAAATATTTTTGGGGCCCTCTCAAACTGGCCCCCTCCATGCACCCTCTGTGTGGTGCCCCCATCATAAATGGGTTGTTTGCATTGTAAACGTTGTGTACAGCGCTACTCAAACTCAGCCCACTTATTCAATTCATTCATGTGACGTAATAGTCAAAAAATGAAAAAAAAAGTGACTATTTTTAGGTGTAGTCTGGGGAAATATAATTGTACATTAGAAATAGACCTGTTTTAAATAATAACAATTTAAACAATATCAAATATTACATTATATTTAGTATCCACTAATTTTGGTTTAAAGTGGTGATTGTGGAATATAACATTACAGAGATATTAATTGAACGATTTCTACCAATATTTCTTTTATGATCGCTGGTTTAATAACAATTGAACCTATAGGTTATTACGTTACTGTTGAGACCTACATATACCTTTGGATACTCTCGGTTTAAATTATTTCGGAGAGTGAGTATGGTGAATATTTTAACATGATTGCAGGTTACTTTTCCCTAGATCCTTCTTGCCCTACCATATAAGTGATTGAGGCGGTCGTGGTGGTATAACATTGTGATTGCCATTTGGCATTCACGATCTTACCACCTACCGTATGTTGTGTCTGGGTGTTTTGTCACCTCGACACCTACCATATAAGGCTGGTCAATGTCAATTCTGGCAACCATGTACGTGATTCTTACTCGGCTGGCCAGTGGTAACCTACCATATACATGATTCTGGAAAAACGGTAAATGTTTCATATCTTTGAATTGTTTGTGGTGGTATGTTGGATGACAGACGGGTAGCGATGACAGACGGAAGTCGATGATGACAGAGGAAGTAGCGATATGGACGGAGCGGAACATATGATGTAAATTTGTATAGATGTTGATGTTTGGTGTTATCATGGTAACTTCCGACAAAATTTTCTGGTGGTGGTGGTTCACTTAAGTATCATTACGTAGTTGGTGGTGGCAAGCAAGCAATCAAATATTAAACTGTTGACTCAACTTCCCAGGAGGACAAACCATTAAACATCGAGCATTGGTCTTGGTGAGTTTTCCCATTCATATGGTTTTCTGATTAACATCGACTTACTATGCATTTTTACAAATTTAGCACCTACCATATACGTGATTTTGGGTTGGTATTGTACACCTGTATACTGATGTGTTTTGTGATCTAACCTTACCATTACATTCTCGTTACTTGTGTTGGGGAGCTATTAAATAATTAAAGTTGTTTTATAAATATGGTGTCATACTCTTTGTATCCTTGTTTTTATTATGGAAAATTTTTAACTACCATTTAATTTTTTAATGCTAAAATGGCGCACCTATATTATTGTATTCAAAGTATTCTGGCATGTATCAAGAGTTTTACTCATATATGGTATTATTTTAACTAAAAATATACGTTAACTCAATTTTAATATATGTAAGATTTTTATCTTGTTATCCATGTGACTCAATGGGTTAATTTAATATAGGCCTCTCTTTTATGATTGTACTATTTTATTTTTTCTCCTCTTGTTCTTACACACCATATACGTGAGTAACTGTATTATTTGTGGATAACTGATTAATATATTTATTGTCCTCTTAATGTAAAATTCTCTGGGGGTATCTTAATTAAATAATAAAATTCATATTTTGTGATTGTACAATCAGTACGTCATCTGGTTGTCTGGTGACAATATACAATTATTTCTTTTGAAATAATGATTGTATTTAACTAAATGTATTTAATTTAGGTGGGATGACTGGTTTAATTTTTTTTATTTTGTTAAGATGTAAAAATGAGGAATACTTGGTAATAAAAGGCACCATGGTGGTGGTTACACAATAAAAAGAGTCTGACATTAAACTCTTCCTTTTTTGGCATATGTAACAAAGTAATTTTCTTGAGAAAATAACAAGTATAAACCCACTTGTTAAATATATTGACATTTGGAAATGCATTTTCAATTAAAAAATAGCTCACCATTCGTCTTGTCATAGCTCACCATCCATCTTTGTCATGGCTCACCGCCAGTCTTTGTCCTAGCTCACCATCCATCTTTTTGTCATAGCTCTGTCCAGTCTTTGTCATAGCTCAACATCCATCTTTGCCATAGCTCACCGCTAGTCTTTGTCATAGCTCACCATCCATATTTGTCATAGCTCAGTGTCCATTTTTCAGGCTCACTGACAGTCTTTGTCATAGCTCACCATCCATCTTTGTCATAGCTCACCATCCATCTTTGTCATAGCTCACCGCCAGTCTTTGTCATAGTTCACCGCCAGTCTTTGTCATAGCTCACCTCCAGTCTTTGTCATAGCTCACCATCCATCTTTGTCATGCTCACCATCCATCTTTGTCATAGCTCACCGCCAGTCTTTGTGCATAGTTCACCGCCAGTCTTTGTCATAGCTCACCACCAGTCTTTGTCACACTCACCATCCATCTTTGTCATAGCTCACTGTCCGTCTTTGTCATAGCTCACCATCCGTCTTTGTCATTGTTCACCGTCAGTCTTGTCATGGCTCATGGTGGTAATAGCCTATACCAAAAGCTGTATCCAGGTGTTGGTGAATAAACCGTGAATTTAATATATAATACAAAAACCTTAGAAAGGAATAATATAGCGACCTGTTTCACTAAGAATAATTCCCAATAACATAGCTTCCTTCTATGAACTATTGATGACTATTCTCCTCTCATTTGACCACAGGTCGTCATTTAGTGACCGAAATATCCACCTTTACTTAGACCTCTTTGTACAACATAACCAAACAAATAGATATTCATCACACTGTGTTGGGACACCCTACAGGCACCGTAATTCCACAGATGGTGAAGTCCTTCACAACCAAACAAACGAATCTAATAATGAAACTTACAACCATGTTTATTATTTCGTCCATGGTGGTACACCTACCATATACTTGAGTCTGGGTGGTGGTGGTACACCTACCATATACTTGAGTCTGGGGGTGGTGGTGGTACACCTACCATATACTTGAGTCTGGGGGTGGTGGTGGTACACCTACCATATACTTTAGTCTGGGGGAGTGGTGGTGGTACACCTACCATATACTTTAGTCTGGGGGAGTGGTGGTGGTACACCTACCATATACTTGAGTCTGGGGTGGTGGTGGTACACCTACCATATACTTGAGTCTGGGGGTGGTGGTGGTGGTGGTACACCTACCATATACTTGAGTCTGGGGGTGGTGGTGGTACACCTACCATATACTTGAGTCTGGGGGTGGTGGTGGTGGTACACCTACCATATACTTTAGTCTGGGGGAGTGGTGGTGGTACACCTACCATATACTTGAGTCTGGGAGTGGTGGTGGTACACCTACCATATACTTGAGTCTGGGGAGTGGTGGTACACCTACCATATACTTGAGTCTGGGGTGGTGGTGGTGGTACACCTACCATATACTTGAGTCTGGGGAGTGGTGGTGGTACACCTACCATATACTTGAGTCTGGGAGGTGGTGGTGGTACACCTACCATATACTTGAGTCTGGGGTGGTGGTGGTGGTGTACACCTACCATATACGTGAGTCTGGTGGTGGTGGTGGTACACCTACCATATACTTGAGTCTGGGGGTGGTGGTGGTACACCTACCATATACGTAGTCTGGGGTGGTGGTGGTACACCTACCATATACAGGAGTCTGGTGGGTGGTGGTACCCAGCCTAGAGGTCTGGGGGTGGTGGTGGTGGTGGTACACCTACCATATACTTGAGTCTGGGGGTGGTGGTGGTACACCTACCATATACTTGAGTCTGGGGGTGGTAGGTGGGTGAGTGGTGGTGTACCTACCATATACTTGAGTCTGGGTGAGTGGTGGTACACCTACCTTAGTCTCTGGGGTGGTGGTGGTACACAGTACCATATACCAGTCTGGGGTGGTGGTGGTGGTGGTGTACACCTACTACTTGAGTCTGGGGGTGGTGGTGGTGGTGGTACACCTACCATATACTTGAGTCTGGGTGGTGGTGGTACACCTACCATATACTTGAGTCTGGGGGTGGTGGTGGTGGTGGTACACCTACCATATACTTGAGTCTGGGAGTGGTGGTGGTGGTGGTACACCTACCATATACGTGAGTCTGGGGGTGGTGGTGGTACACCTATACTTGAGTCTGGGGGAGTGGTGGTGGTACACCTACCATATACTTGAGTCTGGGGTGGTGGTGGTGGTGGTACACCTACCATATACTTGAGTCTGGGGGTGGTGGTGGTACACCTACCATATACTTGAGTCTGGGGTGGTGGTGGTACACATATACTTGAGTCTGGGGGTGGTGGTGGTACACCTACCATATACTTGAGTCTGGGGGTGGTGGTGGTACACCTACCATATACTGAGTCTGGGGAGTGGTGGTGGTACACCTACCATATACTTGAGTCTGGGTGGTGGTGGTACACCTACCATATGCTTGAGTCTGGGGTGGTGGGTGGTGGTGGTACACCTACCATATACTTGAGTCTGGGGGAGTGGTGGTGGTACACCTACTATACTTGAGTCTGGGGGTGGTGTGGTGGTGGTAGTACCTACCATATACTTGAGTCTGGGGTGGTGGTGGCACACCTACCATATACGTGAGTGGGGTGGTGGTGGTGGTGGTACACGCCTTGAGTCTGGGGGTGGTGGTGGTGGTGGTACACCTACCATATACTTGAGTCTGGGGTGTGGTGGTGGTGGTACACCTACCATATACTTGAGTCTGGGGGAGTGGTGGTGGTACACCTACCATATACGTGAGTCTGGGGTGGTGGTGGTGGGTGGTACACCTACCATATACTTGAGTCTGGGGGTGGTGGTGGTGGTGGTACACACCATATACTTGAGTCTGGGGTGGTGGTGGTACACCTACCATATACTTGAGTCTGGGGGTGGTGGTGGTACACCACCACCATATACTGAGTCTGGGGGTGGTGGTGGTGGTACACCTACCATATACTGAGTCTGGGGAGTGGTGGTGGTACACCTACCATATACTTGAGTCTGGGGGGTTTACAACTACCATAAACATTATTTTATTGTATTATTTTAGTTAATACAAATTCAAAATGAAGTCAAAACAACCTAATTGTATCTGAAAACTAAGTCTAATGATGCGATATGTTTATTCTGTGAATAATTAAGAAAACTAGCCACTGCTATATTTGTTTAAATTACAAATTTCTTCGCAGATCTTGGCAAGAATTAACAAATATTATACTATTAAATAGCCGATAATGTACATCATTGGTTAGATTGAATAATTCATGTACACGATGATACAAATATTTCATATTATATAACTCTGTTTACCACCTTTAAAACCTTTTTTTATAGAACATTCTCTTCACCTAACATTCTTATTGATCACCTCAAAATATTATTCATTTGAATATCGTATTCACTGAACACTCTTTGTACTCAGGATTCCGCTAAGGTTAATTTGGACTTAGGCTTGTTACTTTTAAAGAAAAAATATAATCTTATAAAGGAGGGAATATATTTTCAGGACTAAGGTTTATTAAATTAATAGTTAATACATCTCTGTTGGTATTGGATACCATCGTCGTTGAAGTCTGTCTTTACTAAACACCACCTTCACTAAAACTTCCTTCATTAAACACCATTGTCACTGAAAACTGTCTGCGTAGATCAACATTTTCAATTGTCTTCATATATGACTACGTTCAGTCTAATGACACCATATACCAAACACCAAATATTGATACACTATTTAACATTGGTTTATTAAAAGTATGCATTAAAAAAATTCTCATTCAAAATTAGTTACCTAAACAAATAATTATACAGAATTAATTATATGATAATTTCTATCATTGGATATATAATTTCTTCTTTGAGAATATTAATATCAATATGTTCCTAAATTAAAAAGTGTATAACTGGTTGTTATGTTTCAATGTCATAAACATTTCTTGATTGAATAACTAGTTTTGCTTTATTAACTTTACATCAAAGTTTAAATATTTGCCAATATTATGACACAGTAATATATTTGAAAAACATCTGATCACAAAAAATAATTTTTCTATTTATGTATTTAAAATGTAAGAAATAGGCAATTGAAACAGACATCCTGTTGTCTAATTCAAGCCATTTTTTTTACGGATTTTTGTGAGTTTCTAACATTTAATCTTACACTCTTCCGTTCCATTCAACATATGAGTTATTTCCAACTTAAATTCTATGTTTTCAGTAAATTATTTATCCTACTAATAAAGTAACTATCTTGTAGTCCGTGCGTGCGTGTGGGAAAGCCGTCGCTATAAATAATCTATGACGTCATTCCCGATGTTACAATTTTTTTTAGCAGAATGGGAACGCCGTCGCTATAAATAAAAATCCTCTATGACGTCATTTCCGATGGTACATTTTTAAATTTTCCTACTAATAAAGCCGAATTGAACTTGATGTAAATGATGTGATGATGATATTAAGAAAAAAACAACCTCATATTCCCTTCGATATCAGAAAAAGTAATTTTGTGCACTCTCGCTAAATAATTATATAACATAAAATGAATAAATCTAAAACATACATAATGCCACTTGTTTAACAGAAGTTATTTCCTGGTTTCATTTGGTATCTATGGGGACAAAGGAGGACCATGTAGGACTTGTTGAAGCTGTGGCTGCAGTCTTTTATGATATGTACAAATGTTTCAACGTTTTCAAAATAGTTTTAATTACAACATGTTACAATTGTTCACCTTCTTCCCACCAAATAAATAGCAGAAATAAAAAATATGCATGCAATTAAAAAAAATGATTTACTATATTCATTTAAGTTAACATTTTTAATTCGTAAACAATTATATGAAGATGGAAAGAACAAACAAATTGCTTAAGTGAAAATATTTCTTTCCAAACTCATTTGAATTTCAAATGTAAATAAATAGTTGTATAAATAAACTAATCATAGCTCTGTTATTATGTACTGGTGGCTGATTGAACACATTTAATCACTGAATTACATTTAACAAGATCATTCAATAGCTATATAACGACCAATAGCACCATTAGAACGTGGCACCACAAGTTCAATGCATTTCTGGGTGTTGAGACACTGATTGTTCTTATGCCCGTGACTACAGCTCTCTTGGTTGTAGACGGTGTTGTGGTGGCTGTTATACCTGCTGTGGTGATACTTGGCGGTGTGGACGGTGTGTGATTTAGTTGTTGAAGGTGTGGTTGTTGATACTGAAGGTGTGGTTGTGGTTGTTGAAGGTATGGTTGTTGTTGTTGAAAGTATGGTTGTGGTTGTTGAAGGAGTGGTTGAAGTTGTTGGAGGTGTGGTTGTGATTGTTGAAGGTGTGGTTGTTGAAGGTGTGGTTGTTGAAGGTGTGGTTGTTGAAGGTGTGGTTGTGATTGTTGAAGGTGTGTGGTTGTGATTGTTGAAGATGTGGCTGTGGTTGTTGAAGGTGTGGTTGTGATTGTTGAAGGTGTGGTTATGGTTGTTGAAGGTGTGGTTGTGGTTGCTGATGGTGTTGTTGTTGAAAACTTGGTTGTGATTGTTGAAGGTGTGGTTGTGATTGTAGAAGTTATTGTTGAAGATGTGGTTGTGTTCCTGATGGTGTTGTTGTTGAAGGTGTGGTTGTGGTTGCTGATGGTGTTGTTGTTGAAGGTGTGGTTGTGGTTGTTGAAGGTGTTGTTGAAGAAAGTGTGGCTGTGGTTTGCTGAAAGAGTGGTTGTGGTTGTAGAAGGTGTGGATGTTGATGTTTTTGTTGTCACCACTTCTGTTGTGGTGGTCAGTTGAGTCACAGAGCTGGTTGAGGTTAAAGCCTGAGTTGTTGACATTAACGTTGTGAGTGTAGTTTGTACTGTCGTGGTTCTCACGGCTGTAGAGGTGGGTGTTGTAGCAACACTAGTGCTGGAATCATCCACTATGATGATGTCATTAAACTCAAAGCCAATGACTGCAGTAGATCCATTGAATCCCAAGAAATTAAACTTCAAAGGTGGGCAACTGCAGCAGAAAGAAAAACAATGTTACTCGTCAAGCTGGTGTGGACTTTTCTTTATAAACTTATACATGGACCTGGAATTTCCGTGGATCTCACGATGATCAAATCCGGGACAATATGGTCGACAGTGTATCGCTTTACACAGCTCGGCCATCACGTCTCTATTTAACACATATATATCGTAATGTTATTTAAGTTGGGGAAGTAAAGGCGGCTGGGCGTTGTACAAACACGCAAGCCATTTACATGCCGTGGTCGAAAAACTGATAAATTCTACACTTTATCTTTAGGGCTCATGGAACTTTATATTTTTTTATCATGTTACAAACCAAGACGTTTCTTTCAGAAATATTTTAGATTAGACAAACTAAATCTATTTTGTTAGCAGATAGAAAGTATTTCTTTTTTATGGACAAGATTCTCTATTTAATAGAATTAATCGTGTTTTATAAATTCACTGCTTATGGATGGACATTATTTGCTTGCATTTGGTGGAAAATTGTGAAAAAGCCTCACTAAAACACTAGATGAAGCCTTATCGGCATTTTTTTTACTACTAAGTGGGGTTGGGGAGCATGGGCGTCGCTAGGAATTTTTCCAGGGGCAAAATTTTTCCGGGGGGCAAATAACAACTTTATGACATTTTTTTTAAATGTGGGGGGAGCAAATGCCCGTCTTATATGACATTTTTTCAAAATGAATACGCCCATGGTGGGGAGGGATAACTTTATCACAGACACTGTTTTAGTCTCAGAGTGGTGATATTAGTTCATCAATTTGTGCTAAAACAAAATATTCTTTTAAATAGGTACGGCCATGCTACAGACAACTGTACACACAGTAACACATGTGGACATTTCAAAGAGCATAGCCTTGCAATGTTACATTGCTTTCTAGTGGAGTAAATATCGCCAACTTTTAAAATCTATATATCTCACACTATTGTAATGACCTCGTAGGCGTAGGACCTGTTGGGGGGGGGGATAGCCAAATGCATACATACTACCCGCTTCCATTGGCTCCACGAGGGGACATATCGCCCTATCACTACCAGTAAATCACACAGTGAAGTTATTTGATAACATTTGAAACAAAAGCTACTCACTGCATAATCTGTTACGACAATATTGAAACCAGTAACCCAGTCTATCTTTAGTGCATCCAGTACACGCTTGGCCAACGCTGTATGGTTGTACTTTATCCAGATATCTTTAATAAATGTAAAGACATGTATTTGTTTCTTCATTATAAGCAACTAAAATATGTTATAATTCACGTGGGATTATTATAGATTAATTATTTGTAGTTTCTGGCACTGGTGTGTGATGTCAATGTAAGGATGAGATGAAACCTGTTAGATATCATAAAACACTAATGTGACGGTTGTTATGGTGCCCTTCTTTCATTCTATCCAGTGATTGTAATGGCCATGGAAGCACCACGGTAGATATAGCGGAGACTTCAACCATGACCTGAAAATTCCCTTTGGTTCTCAACGGAGAACGAACTTGGGACCCTTAAGTCGTCAGTGGAGAGCTTTACCACAGGACCTTCCGTCCCTCTGGTACCGTCCCTCTGGTACCGTTCATCTGTTTATTGCCTACCCTATGCCAGTCCGCCAAGCCTTATGAAGTTCCACATACAAGGCCAGATATTGTGTTTGAGTGCATATCACAAATATGTATGAGAAAGTGGCTATAGTAGAAAGTAGAAGTACTAATGGGATAAATAGTTTATAATGAGTAGAATTCATTTACTTGTAATAACACACTGACTGATACTTTGTATCAAACTTTTGATTTAAACATTGCATCATCATATTACATGTAACAAAATTACTAATCCAGTCAAATCTGTAATCATTTAAAATTAAAGCTAAATCTAGTTGACAAAACCAATAATTACTTTCATTTAAGACAAATACATCGTATATATTACATTATTTGTGTGTGTGTAAGACACAATTACAAATACACGTATATATTAAATTATTTGTGTGTGTAAAAGACACAATTACAAATACATCGTATATATTACATTATTTGTGTGTGTGTAAAGACACAATTACAAATAAACGTACATTCCGTCATAGCTGCACATAAAGAGAGTCGCCGGTGTTGGGTATTTACTAACGCTGAAATTGTAGCAGACGTTTAATGAACAGCCAATCTTTGAGGAGTGATCAGTGGTCATCTGTTGAAAGATTTACATAAAATATATAATCAATAATAAAAGGCATGCACCCTCACACGCAAATAATGTGATATTATCCGTTATAGATAGCTTCTAAACTAATTTGACAACTCTACCAGTCATCATAATATAAAGAAATAATTGAAGAATACGCTAATCATTCTAATATATATGAAACTTTTCTTACCAGTTAAATGTAATATTTTAGTTATGCAAATGACAGTGATAAAATCAATAATTTTTTTTAAATAAGTAAGTCAAATGGATGTCATTGAACAAATTATACAGAATAAATAACTGTTGCTTAATTTAAAATTTTGATTTCTGGTGTAGAAATTCATTATTTCCTTCAATATCTGAAAATTATTTCTAGGTCTAAAAGTACTGGCAGTTTGAAAGTATATCTGTTTGTTATATCTGTAATATCTGTTAGTTATAGCTGTTTGTTATATCTGTTTGTTATAAGCGTTTTGGTATATCTGTTTGTTATTTCTGTTTGTTATATCTGTTTGTTATAACTGGGATAAGCTCAATATTAACATTTTGTTTGCATTAAGGCTCCAGATAAGCTATAATATTCTATACATCTAAACAAGTCTATTGGGAATGCAGTTGTCCTCACATAACTCTTTAAAGCTGTCATAAAGGACTCAGAGATTGGATCTACTCAAGTGCTCGAGTTTAATTCGTGCTATTAAGATCAGCTAGCACGACAAAATCCCAAAGCGAGAATTTAAATCTATGATTACGGTGAGGCAGCCTAAAGTTACTGTCATGTCATTCGCATCAGATTTGAAAGAAGAACGCTCCCAAAGAAAACGTTTAAGGTTAACATAAAGAGAATAAAATGGCCGATCTCAACCAGTTGAAACATTAAAATGTCAATAACTTACCACTTTGTAATGTCCACATGTGTTACTGTGTGTACAGTTGTCTGTAGCAATGTCGTACTTTGAACCTTCCTCCCAAAACAGGTAAAACGCCTCCTCAATGCTGTATGCCCCACCTTAAAAATAACAGAAACATATATAAACGCATACATATCTATTTATAAATATATCTCTATATAGCTATACCTATATATGTATATGTAAATGTATGTATGTGTATGTGTCTATTAGGGTGATAACTATTTTCATTTTTATTCGTAACGAAACTGAAACCCCTCATTCGAGGAACAATTGTATGTAGATGACAGTAGCAACATTAATTTTTTTTTTAATTGAAAAAGTTCCCCACCTTTTCATTTTAGTTTTCACATATCGCGCAGTTAGACTATCGGTTTCAATTTAACACTGAATTTTTACATGACACTAGACTACTTATAGTTAAGCAAATTCCAGTCAGTTGTTTCCATTTGCTTATAAACAAGGCATCTACCCTCATCTTCTAAACAGAATAGGGATCCAAAAATTCTATCTGTTGAAAAGCTAATCAATCTCACATGGATGCCGACAAACCGCTAAATTCTTGGAAACTTCACTTTTCTGTTCAATAGCCAGAAACGGTGACTGGATCGAATCAAATTATGATTACGGATATAGAATTGCTCTGGAGGGAAATTCTAGACTTTCCACTACTATCCAGCGCACCAATCAGAAAAAAACTCAATTGTCTGATTGATTTACATGACAAAAACAAAAAGAAACCGTCTGATAAATTTACTACAACACTTTCTCAGTTATTTGATGTCACCAACGCTAATGGAGAATGGAAAAGCAAGGAGGATAAATAGCTCTACCAGAAGCAAGTTAAGAGTGAAGGAAATATTGGTCATTCAATGATCAAACAAACCCCTTTAAAATCAATCAACCCAAGAAAACGAATCCGACTATCCAAAACTCAATCTCAAGTCAGCTCTTCTCAATCGCAACCTACACAAACACATACAACTGTCTCATAACCAACACAAACACATTCAACTGTCTCACAACCTACACAAACACATACAACTGTCTCAAAATCTTCGGATTCTGAAACCTATGCTTCTTCACCCGACTCGACAACTTATTCTTCCACGTCATCTTCTGAATGCAAACCAAAATACCAAGAGCAAGCACTACAACAGCGGGTTTTCTAGTACTGAAAAACAACATTTCTACACATAAAGCATATAACGTTCTTGCAACCATTGCTGAAAAGGGTTATGATGTGCCGGCTCCAAGTCAGGCGGGTGTTTGGAAATGATTACTCTCTGACGGACAGAAAATA